>OOFC01008456.1:9405-32732 GCA_900323345.1 Pseudochromis fuscus
GGCGAGTTTTACGGAGCAACTGAGTGCAACTGCAGCATTGCCAACATGGATGGAAAGGTCAGCAGTCGCAGTGTTACGTGTGTCTCCTTTCATAAAATGTGAAGTGGATCAGAGTTGAGCTGGTTCTGTCCTGCCAGGTGGGAGCCTGTGGATTCAACAGCCGCATCCTCCCCACCGTCTACCCCATCCGTCTGGTGAGGGTTGAGGAGGAGACCATGGAGCTTGTTCGGGACAGCCGGGGCCTCTGTGTGCCATGCCGCCCTGGTAATGAATACCTGTACTCCATTACTGACTTTGTTTGAGTAGGTTAACATCCTGAAAGTGCACAATTAGACTTCTCCATGTCTTGCAGGGGAGCCGGGGCTTCTCGTTGGTCGTATCAACCAGAAAGACCCATTACGTCGTTTCGATGGGTATGCAAACCAGGATGCTACAAAGAAGAAGATAGCTCACAATGTCTTCAAGAAAGATGATTCTGCATATTTATCAGGTTGGTTGTCATTAATATTTTATTCTATTGCCATAATTATACTCAGTCTGTGTTGAGTTGCCAAACGTCTTTTGTCGGTGCTCAGTTACTTGTTATGATTGTTGAGCCATACTTTGAACAGACATGGAGTTTTTATCCAACCCTGATAATGAATGTTCTTGCTATATATCCAAGGTGACGTGCTGGTGATGGATGATCTGGGCTACATGTACTTCCGTGACCGCAGTGGAGACACCTTCCGCTGGCGAGGGGAGAACGTCTCCACCACCGAGGTGGAGGGCATACTTATGGGTCTTCTGGGTCAGACTGATGTGGCTGTGTATGGCGTGGCAGTGCCAGGTGATGGTTATACTTATATACTGACTTTAATACATTTTGATTTTGACTGTACTGGCTGCTAAAAGCTTTTATCTCCATTTTTTTTTAATACCAGGTGTGGAAGGTAAAGCAGGCATGGCGGCCATTGCAGACGCCACCGGGAGTTTTGACAGCAACAGTTTTTTGCAAAAAATCCAGCGAGCTCTTCCTCCTTATGCTCGGCCTGTGTTCCTGCGAATCTCCCCACAAGTAGACACCACAGGTACTTTTACAGAATGTCTCTAATCACTGATAACTTCATGCAGATCATTTATGTATGTATCTCAATATTCCTCTGCAGGTACATTTAAAATCCAGAAAACCAGGCTGCAGAGGGAGGGATACGACCCACGACTCACAACCGATCAGATCTATCTTTTGAACACTAGAGCTGCGCGTTATGAGGCCGTGGACGAGGAGCTGTACAATGCTATATCGGAGGGAAGAATGTCCCTATGACATGGAGGCCATAGCAGGGGAGTCAGGGTGCCTCAGTTAAACAGTTGCTGTTGCAAGAGAGAGTAACGTGTGCACAACAGTGTCTGCATCAGTCAGGTTTGATTGCACCACTGGGTGGATTGTAACCATTCAGGGAACAGAGCTGAGAGAACTACTTACATAGAGTACTGTTACTGAGGATGTTTTAACACTGTTTGAGTAACACAACAGAACATGATGTGAGGGCATTTGTTCTCTTTAATACCTTCTTTTTAATTAATAAATGAACACCTCATAAAGCTTTCGAGCGTCACTGCACATAGAGTGGATCCCTCTCACAACCCGTTTGAAATAGGATACATGTTACAGTAAATTGTGGTTTAGGAAGGAAAGTGAACTGAAACTTTGTTCCAGGGTAAGAAATATGTTGCAAGGTTAACTCCATGTAGGTTTAACCAATCTTACTGTGTTACCACTGTGTGTTTGAATGAGGCTGAGAGTCCAGGCTTCAGCATGCAGCGTGCAGGGCAACTAGTTGAAACACTAACCATAGAATCTTTCAAGTTTTTAATGCAATGAAAAACTAATCCCACTTGTCAGGTTTGAACCTCCGAACAGCACCGGCACGGGTCTGCAAATCCACCTCCATGATTACTGTATGTGCCTTTTATGAAACTTCAGATCTGTTACACTTTTCAGTGCTTATTTTGGAAAGGAGTTGAGATGAATGTGGAAATCACAGTAGTGATTCTGTGTCATGCAAAGCTGAGTTTCACACGATGACGGTCATTTTATGTAACAAATCTTGTCAGTGTAGTAATATATAGGTGTTAAAAATTTTCAAAAATATTTACAATCCCAGATCTCGCAGATTACATATGTTTTGTTGTAACAAAAATTAAATATTTTAAAATATATTTGTTTCATGTCATTTATTTAAAACAGTTTAGAAGGGACTTAACAATGTCCTGCCATAACTTGACTGCATGCTCATTAGAAATAAAAACTAAAGTCTTCACAGGCTTCACAAATCCTTCATTTCTTTCTTTGGTATTTTTAGCGAGGTGGATTATTGGTCTGTCGATATCAATATCCGTGCAGGTAGGATTTTCAGTGGATGCTCTTTGCAGGCGGTGCAAAAGTAAGGAAAGGCTTTGGGTGTGACGACATCCGTGAAGGTGTAGAGAGGTGTTCGCTCTCTGGGGTCGTAAAAGGTCACCTTGCCACGGTCCATGTCTAAAACCACTCTGACCACTTCCGGCTTCTTGGTCATGTTGAGTGGTTCCCATGGGGCTGTGCAGGCCTTATGCTCTCCATTTCGAAACCTTATAGTCCAGAATCCCTCTGCGGGGGTCAGCACGTGCTTACCCTTCCTGTTGATGGACTCGCTGGCTATGCCCACAACCCAGTAGGTGTTGTCGTTCACCTCCACGTCCCAGCTGTGGCGTCCAGTGGAGTAACCCTCAGCAGCCAGCATCTCAGCGCTGATGTCGAAGCGTTCGGCGTTGTCTGGTAGCTTGAAAATCTGGGAAGAGTTCTGCACGACTGTGAGATCCTCGGAGAGGATGAAGCAGCTCGCAGCCGTGTTGGGATCCAGAATCACTGGATCTTAAGGGGAAAACAAGATCGAAGTTATGACAGGAAAGGAGCGTCCAGTAAAACACGACTGATTATTGTTCGAGAAACTCACTGTATTTAATTACACGCTTCATCCTGTCCCACACTTTGTATTTCAGAGAGCCCAGGTGCTTGGCCACATCAATCAGGACACCAGAAATTATTTGTGGATCAACTGAACTTCTCCAGGTTCTGAAAACATATTTCACAGTTAGTTGTTGAGAATTGAGGCTGTAAATCCTCAATGAAAACTAGATGTGGTCGTACTTACCTTCTTATTGTTTCCTTGTAATTCTAAAAACAAAATTGATAGAAACATCTTTCATGAATGTACAACAAATTCTGCCTAAATTATTATTATGTAGTGTAATCTTAATGCTCTCATCTACCTTAAGAAATGGGATATCTTGTATCATCATCTCCTGCTCCACTACCCTGATGGTGTTGGAAATAGATGTCATTTCATCACTCATCTCCTCCATCTTCTGGTTTATCATCAGACTCTTCTGATCCTCTTCAGCCTTCAAAGCAGAAAGTCTGGCGGCCTCCTGCTCTTTCAGGAAACGGTGAAGGGCTTCAAATTCCTCTTTGATCTGTGTCTCCGTGTGTTCAACTTGGTTCTGGAAAGAGAGATGATTGACGGGTAATCACTGCCTCCACACTTGCGTCTGTTCAGAGTAGCATTCGGCACTGATGGGACTGACAGTACCTTGACGTGTTGTGCCATTTCCTCGCAGACGGTTTTTGCTTTCTTGTACAGCTGCAGCTTCTCTTTCAAAGGCAAGAGCGCGCTCTTCAGTTCCTCCTGAAAAAATCAGTGACAGGGCAAAAAAACAAGGTCAGCCTGGCAGGTGGCCGAGCTGCCGGCACAATGTGAAGCTTTCAGCTGCCACATACTCTTCAGTGGCAGCATTCCATGTAAATGCAAAGACACATAATATAGCAACATCAAATTAAAGGAAGAAATTTGTTTGGACAAGCTCACGAAGCTTAGACTGCAGACAGGGACACAATATGGCAGCCAGCAGATTTATTTCACATTAGTACACAAGGTTTCCTATTCTCCAGAGAAGGCAGAGGAGGGCAGCAGCAGAATCAATGTGGCGTCACACAAACCTTGTGGGAGTCGAGTTTCAGTCCTTTCGAGACCCCAATAGCAACAGCAAACCAAATATATAAATCTATTATTAGAATGTTAATGAACTCAGCCAAAAAACCTTCACACACACTATAGCAGCATGTCACGCTGAGAAAAATACTGAAGTGGTACAAAAATACAAATCCAAACAAATTCAATTTACACTAAACACTGAGTTTTCATAGTGTTTGCAGGTTGTTGGTTTAAATAATGTCTGTTGATTATAATAATTCCCGGGTTTAAGTGACACTTCTGTTTATTAAAATAATGATTTGAGATTTATTTTGTACATGTGCAAATTAACTCATTCATTATGCTTTTTAATTTAAGTAAATAATCTTTATACTTTTATTCTGAAGGCTCATCCGAACTACTGTTGACCTTAGGCTCCAGTCAGTGAAGAAATATAAATGATTAAGGAATAAAATAAAACAAATAATAATCAATAGTTTGGTATTTAGATGTTGTGACAGATATTTCAACAAATATTTTATCACCATTTATTCCAGCTGTAATCATTTCTAGGACCAAAGAGGAAAACCTTTTGGGTCAGGCAATGTTTTCTAAGCAGCTCTCGTTGAACAATAAAAATATATTGTTACTGTAAAACACTATTGTGGCCGGTTCTCTGACCTCAACATGCCTACCTTACAGTCATGAGCACCTTCCCGAATGGGATACAGCCTGTGCCCAGTGTGTGCAGCTGCTTTCCCACACAAACCACAGATCGGCTCCAGGTCCTCCAAACAGAAAAGTGTGAGCTTTTCTCCGTGCTCTTTACAAGCCTCTGGATCATTCCTGCTCCTGTCTTCCTTGAAGGATTCGCAGGCCTTCTCCAGCACCGTGCTCACTACTATCTGATCCATGGAGTGACGGCGCCAGCACAGAGGACAGTAGTGTGAATCCCCACTCCCTTGTGTGTCCCAGCTGTCTTTCAAACAGGCTTTGCAGAATCTATGTCTGCAAGTCAGCACCACTGGCTGACTTAGAGTATGTCCACAAATTGGACAGGAAAGGTCATCCTCCAGATGAGCACGTCTGGTGGCCATTCTTCACAGCGCTTTGATGATAAGGCAGGCTCTGAAGCCCCGCCCACATCTCTGGAAGGCTACCTCATCTTGACCTCAGAAATAAGTGTTAATACCTTAGCTCCCACAGGCATATCCTGTGTTGTGCTGTCTTGTGTTGAGCATGCACATTGCACTTTCTCAAATAAACACCGACCCGTCAGAATAAAACTAATTCCACTTTACATTTATGAGATTGCATCAGTGCATATCATCGTAATCAAAATAAACCCGGCGGTGACAGAGGAGAGTAAGGTGATGATGGGATATTTACTCTCAAGCTCTGGATCCCAGTTATGTTATGATCACCTCTAGTTATCTGAGAACTCGGTGAAAACAACCAGTCAGAGGGTAATGAAGGAGCTGACTGAGAAACAATATCCAAAATAAGGTTCAGGGTGAGGATATAAATAGACAGAGGTAGTGACCACTGGGACATTTTTTTCTCTGTCTAGCTTAACATTGAGCATCAGCTTTTTGGGGCTTTAAACTATCACAGCCAAGTACCCCATTTAGTTTAAAACTGTTTAATTATACGTATTATATGTCTTTAGGGTTAATTTGTTAATTTTAAAAGTATTTCACAGTAAGCTGATCTTGTTTGTACTGTAAGTCAGTATTGTGTTATGCAAGTTTGTTGATTAAAATGAATGCTGTACCAAAATAGGTCAAGAGTGTGTTCATAGACAGACAGCACAGGAAACTTGATCCTGTCTTTGGAAAACAATGTGTGAGTCAGTGCTGCTTCAGCTGTAGCGTACAGTACAGTGTTTGCCCCTGCATGTCACACACACACACATTAGGATCCACTAAGTACCTGGTTATAGATTTCAGTAATAAAGGCAGATTTATTTATTCTTTTATGTCCACGCCTCCCTAAAAGCCTCCTAAAGCCTCATTACAGCAAGTCACAGCTATGTCAACATGACAAACACAACAGGTCACGAGATGAGTAAGTGGCGTTTGGTCTTGAATGCTTCCTGTGTAATGTAGGAAGTGAAAACTTTAAGTCAGCCGCCCGAAGCAATCCCTGCCCAAATAAGCGATAGTCCTGTTGAGATGCCAAAGTGAAAATTTGATTTGTGGCCATGCCGGGTGCAGCAGTTCAGAGCCACTGATAGTAACAGCCCACACACACACATATTCACGCACTACAATGATTAGCTCTTCATGCAATCATAGACATTTACCTTATTTAGGAGCACATTTTGTTGTTTGTTTAATATTTATAACATCAATTCTCCATAATTCTATTTAAAGCCATGATGAGAAAGTTACTCTGAACGGTGTGAAGGTTTTTATTTGTTAAAATGTTTCACTTCTTTTTTGAAAATCAGCCATCAGTGAACCACTGTATGTTTATCTGAGGATTCGGAGAGTTGCTGTAGCTCAACATGTTTTCAATTTCCAACATTTTATTCATAATGTGTGGTACACCAAACTTTTACTGTAAATATATTCTAAGGCACATTCAAAATCTATAAATGATCATAATCCTAATTCAGAGGAATAACTTCAAATTTAAAAATACACGTTATCATTATAGTTAAGACAAAAACTGAGAGGATTTAAGAAAGCACATCGACCTCTAACTTAATGCCAATGTCACAGAGTATAAGCTGAGTTTCTATTTTTATTCTCCTTACCTTACAGTCTTTGAATACCTCCTTTATGGGATACGCTGTGTGGTCGTTGTGCAGGCCTGATTTGCAGCACATACAGCAGATAGGCTCCAGATCAACCACACAGAAGAGAAACAGTCTCTGGCCATGTATGAGACACGGTTTATTAGGAAGTCCCAGACTCTCTCTGTAGCAGACAGGACACTCTTTAGTCCCATTCTGTATCCAGAAGTCCTCCAAACAGTGATCACAAAAGCTTTGACCACAGTAGATGCAGCAGAGGACCAGTGGAGTCAGGAAGATTTCTCCACACACAGCGCAGCAGCAATCATCCACACAGGCGACATCAACCTCCATCTGTGAAACTCAGTGCAGCACTGATGGACTCTACCAAGCAGTAAGACCTACATACCCTCAGCAAGTACAGTATGTACTTTGGGTGTGCAACTGTATATAATCCTGGAGCAGATGTGTGAGGAAGAGAGACCCCACTTCTCTGGTTTCTTCATCAATCAACAGCAGGGTACAGGGCAGGAAGGAGCTCGAGGAAGGTTCTCAGCTCAGCTTCATATATTAGTAAATAAATTAATGTACACATTCATTTTATACAATTAGTTTAAATCTAATATGGTAGAAAGAAATAGTTGAGCAACACGATAAGCCCTACAGTATTGTTGAATATAAACCATTAAATATATTTTCATTAGTGTTAATAGTCTTGTATCAAAATCTACAAAAAGTGACAAAACATTTTTAGATTTACAACTTTCTACATTTAATATAAATATGATCTCAGTTATGAGAATAAAATGAGGAAAAACTTTCTACCTGACCATTTTAAAAGTAGACAGGATGTAACACAGAGCCGCCCTCTGCTGCTTTCTCCTCCTCACACAAACTTTTTACCAATATTTCTACCTACATTCTGTTTAATAGGAAAATATAAAAAAAGGCTTAATCACATGGTCCACTTTATTGATTTTTTTTTACACAAGAATGATAAAAGTGAAAAACATAACACAAACATCAACAAGAATGCAGGACGAGCAGCCATTGTACAGACAAAAAAAATATATTATCTGATGGATGTGTAGGAATGAAATAGAATTAAAAGCTGAAGGTGTGTAAGGTAAAATTTCTGATCAGCTGCACCATCAGAGGTGTAACAACATGCGTCTACACAGAATATATGCCAGAGTTCAGTCACCAGTGCCTTCGCAAGTTGAAAATCTCAGCTGAGCTGAGTCAGCACTCCACGTGAGATTTCTTTTCCTGGCTGATGTGAGATTAAGGCAACCCTGAATACAGACGCTAGTAGTGTTGCTCTAGAACAGGATACACCCAGAAAATACAGTGGTTCATGTGAACATTAAATCACAGAGGTGTGTTATTTAACTCCTTTATATACATTCTCATTAAATTTACACAGACATCAGTAACTCTTCATTTTCCTTTTTATAGTGTGTTAAATACGTGTTTAAAATGACTGTTACATAATGTTATCCTCAATATAAAGAAAAAAAATTCAAAAACAAGTCATCTGTTTTTGACAATGTCCACAAAACAATTTTAAGTATACTCAATACTTTTTGGCTTCATTAACATTTAATAATGTTCTTCATTATAATTATACTAATCATTCTGTCCTTGACATTGTTTCACTCTTCTCTTACCATCTTCAGTGACCAGAGGTTACTATGGCACGATAACTTCACATCAGCTTCCTGTCGGGGTGATCAGAGGCACGTCCAGAGCGCTGGTGTCGGACCTCCAGATGTTTGCTCTGGACTCGATCAAAGTGCTGGAGCAGCTCATTGTAATCCATCTGAGTGTGAGAGGCACGTTTAAAGGCCACCTGCTGTTTAGAGTCCATATACTTGGATTCATCAACAGTCCTCATCAGCTCTGGGTTGGGGACACACCTCAAGCGGTGGGAGAGCAGCTGGAAGGCCTGACTCTGTGGCAGCAGCATCAGCAGGCCATACAGCGCCTTTATCAGGTATGGGTTGTTCTCCACATCGAGGAGCTGCAGACGCAGGTAGGTGAAAATGGGGCTTTCTATGAGCTGTACCAGCTTGTCGACCTCCATCAGAAAGTCCACTGTCACCTCCAGGTTTCCAAACTTCTGGATGAGGTCGTAGGCGTGCTTGTAGTTCTGTGTGAGGAAACAGAGAGAGACAGTGGCCACGGGGTTGTGGCACCAGGAACGATACAGGCAGCAGAACAAATCACAGCTCTCCTGAGTGCGTAGATCTTTTAGCTGGTTGCGCAGCTGGAAGAGCTCAGCAGAGGTGAGCAGGATGGTGTTCAGCGTCTGAACCATGGTAGAGGCAAATTTGAGGTCTTCCTCCTTCAGCAAGATGTCAGCCATGGAGTGAAAGATGTTCTCTGCATGCAGCAACAGACACAGCTGTCTGATGATGAAAGCTCCTCTGTTCTCCAGAAGCTTCCTCTCCAGACTGAAACGCTTCAGCAGGTTGATCATGAACTTGTAAAAATAGGAGTTCATACTGGGAGTGGAAGGAGAAGAGTCCACAGCTTTGGAGCCTGTGCTGGGCTGCTGTGCTGTCTTGGCCCCCTCTGGCACCTTCAGTGCCAGTTTGTTGTCGGTGATGTCACAGGAGGAGCCTTGGTCTGTTTGGCCTGCAGGGGATGATGCTATCTCAGCTAACACTTCCAGGTCTTTCAGTATCACCTCATCAGACTCATCAGACAGTGTTTTCAGCAGCATAGGAAACAGACTGTCTGTGTGGCGAAACATTTTGCGTGGTGTCTTGATGTAGAGATGATAAAGCCATTTGAGCACAGCTATGCGGGTCATCATGCCTGTGGAGGAGTCGTGGAGGAGTCGGTCCAACACTTGAACAATACCATCCAGGTCCAGTGTTACCTGCGGCCTGTCAGCAGTTGCTGGAGTGAAGAAACTGATATTACTGAAACCAACAGATTCTTGTGATGCATTCAGCATGTTGTTGCTGTCTGTCTCTGTTTTGGGCTGGCCGTCTTCCCTGGACGGCGACTCCGTGCTTCCGCTTTTTTCCTCCTCCTCATCCTCATCATCCTCAGGAGTCACCAGTTTCATTAGACTGTGGTTACAGGCACTGGCCGCTTCTTTGGTATTCTTCTTTCTATCGTCATAGGAAAGACAGGGCAGCACTGCAGTTAGGATGCCAGAGGAATATGGGAGCACCACTCTGCCTGCGAGCTGGATAAATTCCCTCATCCACGTCATAGCAGTTAGCTGGATCAGATCGTTTGTGAGTTTGGTTTCATCTGCAACCTGGCAGTGGATCACAAGGATGTTGGCCATCTCAGCAAATTTCACACTGGAGGGTGTTTTCTTAATTTCCTTCAGAAACTCTCCCAGCACCACCTCACACGTCCTGCGGATCTCCTTGCTGTTGTCTCCCAGGATCTGGAAGAGCCCATCCAGGATCTCAGGGAGGTAGTCTAACAGGTTGATGTCTGGCACAG
Organism: Pseudochromis fuscus; assembly: GCA_900323345.1. Classification (NCBI taxonomy): domain Eukaryota; kingdom Metazoa; phylum Chordata; class Actinopteri; family Pseudochromidae; genus Pseudochromis; species Pseudochromis fuscus. The sequence goes on from OOFC01008456.1 coordinate 19,609, forward strand.
ACTCCAGAACATGGATCCAAGAAATTATGAACTGCCTGGCATACTGATTATTGGAGTAGATTCTCTCTCTTAGCAAAGGAACAAATGCCACTAAGTCAAACGTGTTGCTTTCTGTGACTATATCTTTCAGCAGCCTGTCCAGGAGTTCAGAACCACTTTTCACATTGGGGTCTGGATCTGCTGCGAGCTTGCTGAGACCATCAAAGAGCAGGTTGAAGTGGGGCAGCACAGCTCCTCTGGCCACTTTGACTATGTTGTAGAGGGCCTCGCAGGCATAGTAGCGCAGACGGCTGTCTGAATCATTAAAACACGTGAGCACAGGCTCAATCAGCTCCTTCAGATACAGACCTGAGTCCTTTCCAAGGGCGATGGAGCAAGCTGCCAGTCCTATGAGACCCCCCTTGCGGCTGTGGGGATGCTGGGAGAGGGCAAATTCCGATGCCAAAATCTGGATTACATGCCTGATTTGAGTAGAGTTGTTCTGAGCCACAAACTCCCGCACCAGCTTCTCTATTTCCAGAGCAGCGACTTTCCTCTTCTCGTACAGTTTATCGTTCAGCGCCCGGACGATGTTCGGCGTCAGGGGCGAGAAATCTTTCTCCGTGTTCATGTCGGCGGCTGCGGGGCTCCCTTTGGTCCACGTTGAGAAAGCGGTTTGAATTTATATCAAGTTATTGAAGAGCAGACATCGGCTTCTAGTTTCATTGACGAACCAGGAAGTATTGTAATACAGCGCAGCTGACCAGTGGCATCCGCCGGAAACACGTCACGGTTGCAACGTTTATTTGGGTCCCGCGCGCGAGAGCACCGTTCGCTCAGATTAGCTTCATTAGCGACGTTTTCGGCTAATGTGTACGTTAATGGTTTTTCAAAGTAACAAAGAAAGTTCCCTCCTCGGGTTTTAGTCTGTTTTAAGATTTATTAACGCCACCGGCAGCCATGGCGAGTCGGCTCTCCTTTCAGTCGCAGCTCTCGTCCATCATGGAGACCATGGCCAGGTCTGCCCTGAGCCAAGTCTGCAGACTGGTGGACGAGGACTCGGCGGGGCTGCGGCTGGAGCTGTCCCGGCTCCTGGTGGCTAATTCAAGCCTGGCAGAGAAAGTGAACAGCCTGGAGTGCGAGCTGACGATCGTGAAAAGCGACGCCCCCAAGTTGTGTAAAAGTTCTCGGAGCGTGGGCGTGCAGACCGTGCGCCACGGAGAGGGAGACGCGCCGGGTAACTTCAGTTTCACAGTAACAGCTGTTTAGATGACATGAACAGAAATAGTCTGTTTTTACTGCTTCTTCTCTTGCTTGGTTTTGTTCTTTTTCCTCAGTGCCTGGATCTCCCACAATAGAGGGGATCTTTGGGAAAGACTGGTGTATGGATCTGTGGAAAGACAGAGATCCATACAGTCTGGAGACATACACAGACTCACCACAGTCCCCTGATAAGGTGAGAGGGACTTACACAAACTTATTAAATGTTTAATGTCTTTATGAGTTATAGCAAAACACAGATGTGGATTAGAACAGGTAATAGGTAATAGGTAAAAAAAAGGTTTTCTGTGAAAAACAATGTGTCTGAGGCATATTATTTTGGTTATTAATGCGTATATACAGTGCATGTGTTCAAACACAATGAAAATATTCAAGCAGAATAACTGAATAGTAATCGAAAAGCAAGATGCATGTAAACACCATATATGTCACATTAACAGATACATGTAAGAAGTTACTTTTTTTTGATGAATCAATGAATCATAAAAAACAGTAATCTTAATATACTTTAGTCTAAAAGTGCCCTTTTTTCAATTTCTAGAGCCCAATATAAAGTTTTTAAATTGTAGGTTTTGTTCAACAGTCATTCCAAATAAATTGCCATATCTTATTTGCTGGAACCAGAGAAGGGTTTAACAATTTCTTTGATCATCAATAAATAATCAGGATCTAAATTATTGTTGGTTGCCAATCATTTCAGCTCTCAACAGAACTCATTGCAGTGACACAGAATGTCGCTGTATGTAACTACAGTTGAGTATTTTTGTTTTGTAGTCTGTAGCAACACAATCTGACCACATTACTGTGACTGAGATCAAAGAGGAGGATTATGTGGAGGATGCTGCCAGTAGCTGCCAACAGGAACCTCTCAGCACAGAAGGTAAAGGAGGAAGGAACTGGCATGGGAAAATTCCAAGTGCAGACATGGTGACTTGACATGTTTTATGAGTGTTTGACTCTTTTATGCAACAGAACATGAAGAAAGCCTGGCTGAGGAGCTGGAGCAGCTTTCAGCTGATTACTCCGTCGATGGCAGCAGTTGCAGCTTGTCATTCGATCAGGATGGAGAACGACTTGTGTCTGCAGGTGGTATTGAAGAAGCAGCTGTGCAGTTGGTATCTATCAATGACACAGAAGAGGCCTTCAGCACTCATATCATTCCAATCGAAGATGACGATGACGATGATGTACAGTTTGTTCAAGAGAGTCAGCAGGAGACAACAATGAACACAGCAGTTGGGCCCAGCCATGACAACCACCAAACATCACCCACAGACACCAGTGAAAACAGCACAGTTCTGAATGAAGACTCACATAATGAATTTAATATGCTTAATGTAGAAACTACCAGAGATTCCAGTAGAGACAAATTTACTTGTCAAATATGTAGCAGGACATTCTTTCACAAGGGCACTCTAACACACCACATGAAGTCTCACAAGTCAAACTTCTGCAACATCTGTAAGCAGCATTTCCCTCACAGGGACAAGTTAAACTCGCACAGCTGCGTGCCTCCAGTCCCCTGTCAGAGAGTCACTAAGTCGTGTGAACTGTGTGGGAAGACCTTCGCCAACCCATCGGCTCTGAGGATCCACTACGTCGTCCACACGGGAGAGAAACCCTACAGGTGCAGCTTGTGTGGGAAAGGGTTTACCCAGAAAGGCAATTTGAAATGTCACCTACGCATCCACACTGGCGAGAGACCATTCCGCTGTGTTAAATGTGGGAAGACCTTCACGCAAAAGGTGAACCTCAACCATCATTTAATGGCACATCGCAATCGTGAGGTCGTAGAAGAAAGGCCCGTAGCTCAAAGACATCTGTTTTTAACTTAATGACTGGAACCTGTAAGCGACAGATTGTGGTGCAAGCTCGGTTTAATTTACTAGAATGAGTCGTGTGCCCCTTCTCACATTTACTTTAAGGGTATTAAAGACTTGTCTGTTGTTTAGGACTTAAAAATAGGATATGGAACAAAAATGTTTTTGTTGATTTTTATTTAAACTAATATTTTAGTTGTTGTTCTGTCTTTACAATAAAACACACAAATGTTCACTTTGTGATTTAAGTTTTATTTAATAGGACTTTCCTGAATTATTTGTTTTGTGTCTAATCAAAACTGGAGAATCTGTTCCATGTCTTCAGTCTTTACAGCTTGAAGAGTCTGAACAAAGCACATCTGACAGGGCTTGTAATGAGAAGCATGCAAGGTGTGACTGGAACAGGGAGAGAAACAGCAGATTTCTTTGTTAGACAGGAATAATTCACTCAGCTGGGTCAGTGTGGTCTTTTCAAGGAAGTCGAGCACATTTTGTGCTTAGTACAGATAAACTCTGAGTTTTGGTATGAAGACAGTTCAATACAAAATAAAATATGACTTGGGGGGGAAAAAATGGTTTGGCTGCATTTTGAAAACACAATTTGTCTCTACAGTTATGATGCAGCCACAAAAACATTTATTGAAACAGTAACACAATTTAAGACTAGAACAATTTCTGGAACTCATTTAAATATTATATAACCAACATACATGAACATTATTTTAAATAATTATATATATTATATATATATATATTAAAGAGACCACCACACTGCCCTGTTTAACTGCCAAGAAATGAGGCATATGGGAAACAAACAGCAGTGGTGACACTTAGGTAATGAGGCAACCAGTTGTTTAAGTTGTATTTTCTGTATGAAGAGGTAGTTTTGTAGGTCTAGGCTACATGTGTGCAAATCATGGAGCACCTGCCTAAAGAAAGTATTTTGGCATTATCTGGTTCAGGCCTGTGGAGGCCTAGAAGATGAGGTACGTGTAACAGGTTAAGCGTGCATGGATGTAATGGAAGTGAAGTGCTAGTTGTCATAGTTTGAATCAGCATATCTCATATGATCTGATCTGACACTGTCCTTATTAAGCCTGATGTATCACTGGGAGCATGATCAAAATCAGCAGTGACGCCCTTCCCAGTCAAATTTACTCCCACCTTATCATATGGTCTATTAAATATGTCACATATGTTCTGTACTGTTGTTTGGCTGCTGCTACATTTGACTTTACAATAAAGCTAAAAACATGCCAAACAAACAGCAGCACTGTTAACTACATGGGCAATAAAATTTGCAATTCATTGATATATATAGAGAGAGTTGTTTAAATCTATATTTTTTATCCATGTTTGAGGTTTATAAAAACACACTGGCACCTGTTGGGCCACTGTGAGCAGCACTGAGCACTTCTATTCACAGATATCTGGTTTACCCATCGGATTAAAACACTGGTGGTGATTTAAACCGTACTTGTATGCATAACATTTCCCACATTCCACACAGCTGTAAGGTTTTTCACCCGTGTGTGTTCGAAGATGTATGTTCAGAGAGCTTTTCTGGGAAAAACTTTTGCCACAGTCAGGACAGCTGTACGGCTTTTCGCCCGAGTGCACACGCTGGTGCAGTTTCAAGTAGGTTTTCTGAGCAAACCGCTTCCCGCACACCGAGCAGCTGAACGGCTTCTCGCCAGAGTGTCGCCTTATGTGGACTTTTAAACTGCTCAAGTAGTTGAATATTTTCCCACAGAATAAACACTCAAACTGTTTCGTTGGCTTCACTGGTTTTGGCTGAAGGGCGAGTTCTTTGGTTGGATTCATGTGGAGATTGTTCGAGTAGTCCGAGTACTCTGGGGGGGCTGAAGGAGGATTTGTGTTGTCAACCAAAGAGCCCATTGTTGCATCGTCTATTAACTTGTCCATGATTGTTGGCTGCGTGCGTTGTTGTATTTGACCGTCAGATGTCATGGGGAAGCTGTTTAATTCCCCCGTGTGAAGCTGCAGCTCATCAACAGATCTGTGAAGCATGCTGTCCTCCTCAAACATCCCAACGACTGTCAAATGAGAATAAATGCAGTTAAATTACAGACACCGTCAGGATTACAATGATTTGTGTTTTTGTCATCCACACTTACTTTTTCTGTTGTCTGTGAGCCTCATTTGCTGGCCAATGGGATCATCGTATGCCTCCTCCTTGACAAAGATGAGTTCAGGTTCTCTTTCCATCATGTCAATAGCCTAGCAACAGGACACAACACAGCACAGCACAAAAATCTATCAGGCAGCTCACGATAAGATGAAATTGGAAAAACTACACACAAGGACCAGGAATGAGATGACTAAAAATCTGGATTATTATGATCCCAACAGAGGGCTGGATTTAGGCAAGGTCCCTGCCATTGGTCACAGTACTTGACATAGTACTGTCCTAAACTCGGTAAAGCACACATTAGCCTACATATTTATTACAGAAATAGGAAAATAAAGGATTTTGTCAATATGCAATAACTAAAATTAAACAAAACTGGATTCATCACTGTAATTACATTGTTAGCAGTTTAATGTTTTGATATTTAAAACACATGTTCAAAAAATCCACAATGTATTTGTCAAAAATGTAAATTCGTGTATTTCCTTGTACTGATTTATTGTTCGGTCTCTTAAAGTGACTCCAGTACAGGACTAGTAGCCTACATTGTGACATACAGATTTGATAGTCTCTAAAATGTGTTGATCCAATCCGATGTTTATTTGAAAAACCTTCAGTCAGATGGATTACCTGATCCATGATAACTAAACGTGGAATTTCCATCATTTTGATCCTGATTTAATTTTTTGAAGGTTCATTGGGGCCTTGGTGGTGAAGCCACCCACTGACCTGTGCTCCCATGCTGCTCATAGCAGCAGTCTCCAGTGGCTCTCTTCTTTGAAGGGGCAGTTTCTCTTCTCTCCAAAGGTCCATGCACCAGTCCTTCCCAAAAACTCCATCGATGGCTGGAGCAGGCTGGTGCTGTTCTGGAAGAAGATATGAAATTGGCATTTATTACATTGTGTTATATTCAATTTAGAGAGATAATAAAATACATTTATGGGAAGCTGAAGTGATCTCAACAAACGCAGAGGAACTGTGACAGTACCATTATGTTGCATATGTGACAGATAAAGAGATTCAGATTGAGATTAACATGAGATAAAAGCCTCCAGATGTGTGTGCAGAGCTCTGACCTGCAGGGTGCCTGCGGCTGACACTGTTGTTGACATGTGCGGGGTAGATCTGAGCCTCCCTCGCTGCTCTCAGCTGCACCTCCAGTGAGTAGCACCTCTTCTTCAGCGCCTCGTTCTCCGTCTTGTGCAGAGAGATCTCGGTGTGAAGGACGGAGGAGCACTCATCAGCCAGATTGCCGATTTCCACCAGAGCCGCCTTCGTTAGCTTGTCCAGGATCGCGGCTAACTGCGCCCGGAAGCTTCGGTTCGTTGTGTCGCACATCATATTGTCAAGGAAGCTCAATATTTCTAAATTTTGGCAGATTTCCCAGCGTAGCGGCGTCGCTCCTTTAATCAAATGTGTAATACAGCTGTGCCGCAAGGGATTATGGGAACACTGCATGCTCTGGCAGTGCCGTTTACGGCGAGCACTGAACGCAACATATAAAAATATAACATGATTTTTGAATGTGAGAATTAAAACGTTTTCTGCCTATTAGCATTTAATAATACCACACTTAACCTCCTTATTCTATCGATTGTGAATAATACAAGTTTTATACTTATTCATGTCCTTGTATGTATCAATAAAGGTGTTATAGTCGTATATTTATTGTTATTAAGCTCTGCACCACGTTATAGTACCTTGTTATATTACCTATATTAACATACAGCGAAAAGATTTGCCTTTTAATTTTACTGTGCTGTTATGTTGTTGAGTCTTGCAAAATGTGTCTGGTCTTCTGAAACATGAATGCAACACTTCTTTGTTTCTAATACTCTAAAAAAAACATTTAATGTCTAACTTATATCTAATATCCAACTTTCTTACTTAAGTGCGTACACATTTCCCATTGTGTTACTTTTCTCCAATAATATTAATAGTAACATCAATCTTGGGTGGTATTAATAGAGAGTTTTTAACTAGTATCCCTACTGGACATCATTTGGAATTACTGCCCTCAGGTGGTAACAAGGAGGAACTGCAACTTTTTAAAGTTCACATTCATAATAAATATATTATAAATATGTAAAAACGTATTATTTACGTTTTTATTATAGAGTGGAATAATAACTAACAGAGTGATAGAGGAGACGTTTATATTTCCTTTTAAAAAATATATTTTTAAATAGTCATATGACAAATAACATCAACAATAGGTGATCAGTGTCAATGTACCACCAAGTCAAGTCAGTCCAAAGACGCATCCAAAACACTCTCTATATCCTACAATACCCCTGGAAAAGTTTGGTCATGTTATTATTATTTTTTTAAACTGTCATAGATTTATCTCACTAGTGTTATGGTGAGGATAGCACTTTCACAGTAAATGTGGCAGGTCACGCTAAACTTTCAAACCGTACAGTAGTGACAATCATTTATGTAACAAGAAAGTCATTTATTTGATTAGTTCACTCTTCACAGTCACTTTACAAATAGGTTTTTCATACTGTAACATAAGTGTGCATTTATATACTGTAGTACAGTACCACAGGGCAGCTTGCAAAGGGAGTTGTTGGAAATTAGACATATTAAAGATAAGCTGTGAATAGCAAGCACTCACACTTTTTTCTCCTGATTAAGTTTTTTAGATGGTAAAATCATGCAACACACTCAAATCTGGAGCAAAGGTAACTTTATTTGACATAAAATATTCAAATCAAGCAATTGGAGAAGTTACATTTTGTGGTGTTTGGTGATTTAAGTTCTTCCATTTATGAGTGTCCCACTAAATGTTGGTGCAGTGGATTCAGTACCATATATGTTTAAACTCGGATCTAGATGCACGGCGAGGTGTTTTTTCAGATTACAGTTCTTTGTGAAGCCTTTGCCACATTTGATACAAACAAAAGGTTTCTCTCCAGTGTGTGTGCGCTGGTGCATATCCAATGTGCACTTCTGAATAAAGCCCTTTCCACAAATAGGACAGCGATATGGCTTCTCCCCAGTGTGTGTGCGCTGGTGTGTATACAGGTGGCCTTTTTGTGCATATCGCTTTCCACAGAGCGTGCATCTGAACGGCTTCTCTCCTGTGTGACTTCTCTGATGTATTTCAAGCTGGCTAAAGCATCTGAAGCTCTTGCCACATTGCAAGCAGCCAAACCTTTTAGCTGCAGAGTTCCTCAAGTTGTGAAGCTTCATATTCCTGAGTACATTTAAGTTTTGCGAGGTGACATTTTGAGCCAAGTTTTTCCCAGCCTCTAGGTTTGCGTGTGCAGGTGCAAGCTGTGGATTCCAGTGTGTTTCCCTCCTTCTTGGTTCAGCAAGAGATGATTGGGTAGTGAGAGTCACAAAGCTGTCGGTGAACAGGGGCGGCTGGTGCTCTGCGATGGGTTTGGGATGCTGCATCACATCTGGACTCTTCTGGATGTCTGTGGCTGCTTCCCTGACTGTTGAGTGCATATGAACACAATAAAGGTCACAAAACTTCAACCTGGAGCAAGCAAAAACATCCACTAATGGTTCATTACATTCATTTTACACACTTCTGCAACCAAACTTAACAACCACATGTAACACTCACTGTTCTCGCTTGTCCTATCTTGCTCAGTGTGTCCATTGTCCACCTCTGATGGCTCTTCCTTCACCACTATCAGTTCAGGCTGCTCTCTCAGTGCGTTTTGAACCTCATGAGAAAACATTGTAGCAATTGCACCTGTTACAATAGCACTGCATGATACCACATCATGACATGATAATATGACAAGGAGTGCAGACTTACTTCAGTTGCCCCATGCTCTCCGGCCACATGCAAATTGGTTGTCTCAGTGGAGGAACTTATCCTTTCCCATGGGCTTTCACTAGGAAGCAGAACACTCAGTTTAAATACACCAGGAAGGGTGAAGACAGTAAAGGACGTAATGGAGATTACTTTTTAGTTCCAGTATGGCACAGATACTATATTTACCTACAGGGTACACACAGATAAAAAGAAGCCTACCTTTTTATGAAAGGTCTTGTCCTGCCGGGCTCCAAGTTCCCATTTTCTGAGGCGTCCCTCACAGCTGAGCAGGCTGCAGCTGCTGCGTCCCTCCTGCCTCCCTGTGCGATGTAAAGCAGTTTCTCCATCAGCTGCAGTTTCTCTGTGAGCGAGGCAATTTCGTTCCGCCCTCGAGTTATCTCTATTTTCAGCATCTTCGACTCGATCTCTACCAGTTTGCTTATTTCCATTACAGCTGTCTTGGACAACGCGTCCATGATGGAGACGAGTTGCGCCTGGAAAGAGAAGACTGTCGACATGTTCTGATGTTTTTCTGAGACCCCAGAGGTGGACACGGACGGAGTTGTGGCAGTCGAGAGGTCCTAATGGTCACTGTAGAGACGTAGTTACAATGTAATATAGAAGAGGAGCTGCGTGTACATGCCTACAACATATGCGTGAGTGTCGCTTCAAAACTCAAGTGGTTGAAATGGACACAGCGTTTCCATCTGCAGGCCGGGAGGAAGCATCGCAATAATACAACAAACTACAACACTGAGCTCTAACATTCACAGATCTCCCTCTGTGGGCATCAGCACTAATCGATTTTGTGTAAAAATACACGCATTTGTTTTGTTTATTGTTCTTTTTTAACTTGTTACTCGACAATCTAACTTTCCACGCTGTTGTTCCTGCATAGCCGTGGACAACATTGACCAGAATGCACTGCGGCTTCACAGCAGGCTGTGATTGGCTGCTTAAAACTCGATTCAGGAAGTACTGTGTCGTATTACTTTGCCCATTCGCCGACTGAAAATCCTCATGACAATCTGCTGTTGATATTGCTCCTGCCGGGTAAAGAAACTTGGTTATTCTAAAATAATAATGATGATAATGATGTTAAAGCCCACGTGTCTGGATGGTTGAAGATGTAAAGAAACAAGCTTCTCCTCATACTTCCAGTAGTTGCTAATTCATTATTTTTGTTGTCGTTATGCTCAGTCTCTAATTCCTTTGAGCACAGTGTAGTTTCAAGAATAGCCTATTTAGTTTCGTCAGAATAATTTAAAACGCTTGTGTTTTCTTAGAGGACTTAAAAAAGAATATTTGCAAAACATTGTGTTGACTTGCAAAACTGTTTGGTAATTGACTTCCTGTTAAATGACTCTTTTGTGCCTTGTCAGTTTTTCTCACACAGTGCAGTGATGCCTGGAAGAAGGGTTGTGGTTTTCCCCTCCTCAGCAGAGCTCGGTCCAGTGTTGGCCCAGCTGGTGATATCACGGGCAGAGAAGGCCATCGCAGCTCATGGCAGGTTCACCCTGGGCCTCTCTGGAGGAAGCCTGGTGTCCATGCTCAGCAAGGAGCTGCTCGCCCTGCCTGGACTGGACTGCAGCAAGTGGGTGGTTGGTTTCTGTGACGAGCGGTTGGTTTCCTTTGATGATCCAGAGAGCACCTATGGGCTGTACAAGGTATTTGTGCAGGTTGTTTGTTTATAAGATATGATTTTATTCATCCTGGATCAGGGGAAATCTTTAATTTGCTTGCTAACAGTGATGTGTGTTAATCCATTACATTTGGATAAAGTGCAGCACTTTTCTTCTTTCCCAGAATCAGTTGTTTTCCAAGGTCAACATTCCTGACAGTGCGATCCTAACCATTGACAGCTCCCTGCCAGTGAATGAGTGTGCTGAGGATTATACCCGCAAACTAAAAGAGGTTGAAGATCAATCACTGGCTTTTAGATTTTAGTACTTTGTAGCAGAATTTTTACAGTGTTGTTTTACTTCTTTCAAACACAGGCGTTCCCAGATGACGACTATCCCGTGTTTGACTTGTTATTGCTGGGTATGGGACCTGATGGACACACTTGTTCCCTCTTCTCAGACCACCCTCTGCTGGAGGTGAGGACTATTTGAGTGAATTTGTCTCTGTCTGCCTGTGTCTGTTGAAATCTTGAGTAAGAGTGTAGACACAGGAGTTTAGCTTTGTTTGCAACAGATGTCTCTTTTTTCTTTTACAAGTACATGTTTCTTATATTATGTATAATTATGATCCTAAAACGTATTTCTGTGTTGAAAATGTTAACCAATGGTCAACAATGGGACTATTTCAGGAATGTGTATAAAATTTCCACTGGACATTAAATTGTGGGCTTTGGGGCATTTTGCAATGTCTGTAAATCTGACCTCTCAGATTTAGAAATAAGGAGTTTCTGCTTAAGGCATATGAAACACATTAATTTAATTCTGACAGAGCTACTATTTAAGGAGGCATGCCTGAGTTTACGCTTGAATGTGGTTTTGTAATTTGCTAGTCTGAAAGAACAATGTGTTTTTCTGTATTTTTCAAGTCACTCCTTTGACTTGTATGGGCCTGGATTAAGGCAAAACTTGGATTTTATGATCTTCACTCTCATCTTCTCCTAAATGTCTGTGAGAATATCTGCCTCATGATACACTATAGGTTTGAAAGTTACTTTTAAAGTATAGTCTTTGGTTATGATTGTCACATTGTCACTTTTTGGTGCTAAGATAAACGATTGAGTTTGGGTGTACCCTATATTCAGGAAACCAAGAAGATTGTGGCCCCTATCAGCGACTCTCCCAAACCACCGCCACAGCGTGTAACTATGACTTTTCCAGTGGTGAACTCTGCACGCTGTGTGGCTTTCGTATCAACTGGAGGAAGCAAAGCACCCATTTTGAAGGTAACATTTAGAGACTTTCATCAAACCAGATTAAAACCCCACTATTTCTATAAGACAATATACCTTTATTTGTTCCACATACAACACCCAGGATATATGAAACAAAATTATGCTAATTTGTGGATCAGTACTGTTGAGCTTGTTGAGCCAGTGGCCCAGCAGGAAGAGTTTATTTCACAGAGTTAAGTAACCATGCTGTTGTATTGTAACCCAGAGATGACTTTTTTGCAGGAAGTGCTGGAGGGAGGAAAGAGTTCAGCGTTTCCAGCGGCCCGTGTCGTCCCAACCAGTGGCGAGCTGTTCTGGCTTGTTGATGACCCCGCAGCTGCCTCTTTAACCATCCAGGTAGAGAGGCTAGGCTCAGGGGCCAAACTGTAGAACTGTCTCTCAATAAAAGCACAAAGTCCACACTGTGTGAAAACCCGAAAGAAGAGACTGAGAAATGTTTCAGTACATTCCAGGTGAGAAAGATAGTTAGGATCCAGAGATGAGAAGAAAAATACTTAGGGACACTTTTGTTATGTAGCACTTACTAAACATTTGTTTGTGGTTGAGTGTGGGGTGCTGGGTCAAAAGTAAAAAGGTTTACAGCCAACTTCATAGGCTGTGTCAAGTTTTACTAAAGATGCTTTTGCTTATTGTTGACTATGGATAATAATGTGTGTGCAGAGTTTGATACTCAGCCAGACACTGGTGTCATGTAGAAAATGAAAACATAGAAGAAACATACACTAAGAAGACATCTTGCATCATTCATTTTCTTTTTTGAGGAAAAAAACACCAATTACTCACAGCAGCAGAGTATTTCTCTATAACTAAAAATATAGCTGGAGGGGACCGTGGGCTTTACATATTTTTGGCTGTGATTGTGAAGTTAAGGAAACTCTATAAACATTCAATTAACATCAACTCACTGTATCAATTTAACTGTAAAAAGCCATGTTTGTTGAATCCTCCACCTTCATTTGGAAATCATACTGTTTACCAACCATCTGCAACACTTTTATTTACAAATTAAAAAATAAAATTTGAATTTCAGAAATCATTTGCCTTTTGTGTTTAGTGGGAGTCCATCCCCTTTAAGATCTCCCCACCCCTTTAAAACTCAACTTCGAAGTGCTGTCACATCAGGAGCAGCAGCGCAGACTTTTCCCGATCTGTGATGACCGCGCAAAGCAAAGGGCCAACTTTCTCATAGCTCATCCCACC
>OOFC01008456.1:32783-53603 GCA_900323345.1 Pseudochromis fuscus
CCTGCTCCACTGCTGCTCCTCTCCTGCTCGGGGATATTTCGCGGAGGAGCGCTGGAGCCCCGAGTCTCCGCTCCTCGCCCCACGGATCCTCGTCGCCCTCATTTGCAGAAACTCCGAGCACTCGCTGCCGTATTTCCTGGGCACTATTGAGCGCCTGAACTATCCCAAGGACCGCATGGCTCTCTGGTAAGATGTTACTGGAAATGTTAGATTGTGCAAGCTGATCAGCTGTGGATCCAACACCTTCTTCCTGCTCTGATTTTACCGAAGATTTCCTCCTAAATACAACCGTATATGCTGCTGATTGCTCGGCTCATTTTAGTGAAGAAGTGCAGAAAAAAGAGGTGGACCCGCTCAGGTTGACGGGATAACAAAAATGGGTTTGGACACAAAGCCAAGTTGTGTTGCGCAGGTTACAATCCGGGTTAAAATGTATCCAACAGAACTCTGCAAGCAGGATATCAAAGAACCGAGACCGAAGATCAAAGTGGTCTTAAGTGGCCACTGTTGTTTTTAAGACAGAGGTGTGCACAGCTGGACACTGTCCCTGTGTCTTACATTGATCTGTATACGTGGAGGGGAGGGGTCTGATTTGGCCACGAGGGGAGCTGCGTGATTTTACATAGAAATCCCAACAGTGAAATAGTATTGAGTCTGTGCTCTCTGCTAATGTGCGTACGTAGCCTTGGGGTCCTGCCAGCTCTTCCTGACCCCTAGTGAAGCTGCTGTGTCACAACGCAGTAACTGATTCCCCTCCATGATCCTGTTATAAACCAGGTACATTTAACACACCATTGTTATTGTTATTGTGTTTATTGAATAAACTGATCACCTCCTCAGTGCATTTTGCAGAATTCAACCATGTTCATCCTTTTATAATGTACTGCTCAGGATAACATCACATGTGACCTCTGGCTGAGCAACTTGTCTGGGACTTTCTAAGTCAGTTATTTAGTTGTTTAAATGTACGTTATAGACAATTTAAACATGGGTCTATCCTGCTCAGGGAGGAAGTGAAAGGAAAGTGGCTTCCACATAATCACTAAACAACATGCTCCAACAGCCCACCCGCACTCCTGCCCTCAGCTCTGAGCAGTTACTATCACACTGCCTTGAAGGCACAGAGACGTGTGCTCTTCACTCACCAACTCTGTGAACAGTTTTCTTTATATTCAGGAGCTTTATATGAGTGAAACTGTTCAGATTCATCTTATTTAGCGGCTCTAAAGCTCCTCTGTAAATGTTTGTGGCAGGGACTGTTTTGTTTAACGTGCTCTGCAACCACATTAAGTTACAAGGGGAAAATGCAAACAACCTTGTGATGTTGTAAACATTACATGTTGTGTTGGATTTTGCTGGAGTCCTTTGCAGCTGTTTGTAGGCACACCACAGCCTCAGAGCCAGCACTGGCCAAGCAGTCAATTAAATTCATGGTGTCTGCAATTAGCTCTGCATTTCTGCCCCGCTGCAGCAACAATAAACCATTATAGAAATGACACACTACCCGTACATGTATGTTTAGAGTACAAGTACTAACATGGCTTGGATTTACGCTGTTGATAAATATTTGATTTATCTGGACATGAACCGGAAAAAGGGTAATTCACAGTTTGAGGAATTTGACGGACGGCAGCAGGAATGAGGGAGGAAATTGTTTAGCACCGAGCTGCAGTGTTGTCACGGATCAGTGTGAAATCTTTCAAGAGGATCCATCCTGGCTGCCATCCACACGAGTAACACACAAACCCAGCTGGCTGTTGTGCAGATGTTCTGTTTGTGGGAAAGACTCAGACAAAGAAACGCTCCTGATGTAATCTTATAATTTCTCACTTCAGTGTCAGAGGAAGTCAGGCAGTTGGAGTGACGTGTCCTTCCGCACAAGGATGAAATCAAGCCGCATGAAATCCAGATTGCAGGTTTAGGTGATTTGTCTCACACAGGGCTTCAGCCACTTTGAATATTTTCCTTATTTGAGGCTGTTGCAGATGAAAGTGGCATTAGATTTTTAAAATGTTCTTGATGTGTGTTTGTCTTTTGGTGTTGATATCGTTAACACCGGTGTCAGTTCCCACACATCCAGACAATGCATTTACAAAAAGTGAACACAGGACTGTTATTTGAGTCGTGGTTTTGTCTTTCAGCTCTGGTCTCAGCTTGAACCCATTCTGGCACCAGAGCTGCATTCAACCATTGATAGAGTTTTTCTTTCTTTTTTGGCTCCAGTTGATGAAAGTGTTCAAGCCTCTGATGTGTAATACAGTTTATTCTTAACATTTATTTTCTCAAACATCAACAGGGTTGCCACTGATCATAATGAGGACAACACCACTGTTATTCTGCGTGATTGGCTCACAAAGATGCAGAACCTGTATCATTATGTGGAGTGGAGACCGAAAGAGGAACCAAGGTTGGTCATTTCCTGGTGTTTCTGATGAATTTGTGCTGCTCAATCTGTAGCCATGAAATCAGTCTGATTAATGCCATATTGTCCTGTATAGACGCTATGGGGATGAGGATGGTCCAAAGCACTGGACAGATCAACGGTATGAACACGTTATGAAGCTTAGACAAGTAGCGCTGGAGTCCGCCCGTGAGATGTGGGCAGATTACTTTATGGTAAGTTAAAAAAACTGCTCTCTACAGTTGCAGGAGGAAGCACAATACGACTGAAAATGTTCCTTTATAAAGAAAAAACTCTACCCAGACTATTTTTATCATTCAGTAATAGCAGCAGAAGCAGAAGTACAGAGTTGAGTCCAAAGCACCAGCACAGTTATAATTTAAGGGGGACAGAGGGTGTTAAAAATTGACTCAGTTATATTTTGCTTCTTATGGTTAAAGTTTGTCTTTTAGTTTAGTTCATCTGGACCTTAAAGGCACCACCATTTCTATTTGTATTCCTCAGCCCAACCCACATTGTCTAGCTTCAGTGGGGTATAATTTTGAAGTGATCCAGGATTGCAGTGTGCTCTCAGCTTTACTTCTCAGTTTTGTCTTTTTAAAACAAAATTGAAATAAATAGTCTGTTGTTGTTTTTTACCGGCTCAGTTTTAGGACCTTCATGACCTGTGAGGCATTTCTTCTCAAGATGCCAAAATCACTGCTTTGCTGCACTTTGTCTCTTCATGAACGTATTTCTTCTTTCCTCTGTGTAGTTGGTGGATTGTGACAACCTCCTCACCAACCCCGACGTTCTCTGGAAGCTCATGAAAGAGAATAAGACTATTATCGCTCCGATGCTTGAATCCCGTGCTGCCTACTCAAATTTCTGGTGTGGAATGACTTCTCAGGTATAATCACAGGGTGGATCGCCGTGTGTGTGCCAGGTGTTTTCACAGTGCTTCGTTTTAATAAATGCTCTGAAATCCTCTTCACCTCTGCTTCTTCAGGGATACTACAAGCGAACTCCTGCCTACATACCCATGAGGAAGCAGGTGCGAAAGGGCTGTTTTGCCGTGCCAATGGTTCACTCCACCTTCCTCATAGACCTCAGGAAAGAGGCGTCCAGGCAGCTGGCCTTTCACCCGCCACACCCTGAATACAGCTGGTCTTTTGATGACATCATTGTGTTTGCGTACTCTGCTCGGATGGCAGGTATTTTGCGCCGAGATCTAAAATATAAAATAATCTAACATGCTTGGCATTTGAACCCAGTGTAACAAGGCAGCTCTTCTTCTTTTACAGATGTTCAGATGTTTGTATGTAATAAGGAGACCTATGGTTACTTCCCCGTGCCATTACGCTCCCACAATACTTTGCAAGACGAAGCTGACAGCTTCTTGCACTCCCTGTTGGAAGTTAATGGTGAGTTGTGTGCATTCATCCTGAAGGCTTTACTTTTGCAACCAGCTCCCTGTTTTCCTCTTTAAGTCAGTTCTACTTGCTGACACTTATGATAACTTTCAGCATGGGTTTCTATATACCATTTACTCCATTTCTGCATCCATCTTCCCTCTGACTGTGTAGTGCGAAATTCCCCAGTGATGCCTTCCAAATATATACGGGTTCCTAGAAAACAGCCTGACAAACTGGGTTTTGATGAGGTGAGTAAGGAGTGATGTGAAGATGGAATTTGCAAAAATGGTCCTCTATCCATTTCTGTGCCGCAAGCTTCCCCCTGCTGTTGAAATCTGTGATTACACTGAGCGGCTCCACTGTTGCCGTATGTGCAGGTGTTCATGATAAACCTACAGAGACGGACTGACCGGCGAGAACGTATGCTGAGGGCGTTGCATGAGCAGGAGATCGCTTGTAAGGTCATTGCAGCTGTAGATGGAAAGTAAGTTCACTCTGTCCAGTAAACTCTTTACAGTTACACTAATACCGACTGTTTGGATTTTATTTTGTCACATTTCTTCTCGTCTCTTAATTTCAGAGCAATGAATGTCAGTGAAATTCATACCATGGGCATCCACATGCTCCCAGGATACAGTGATCCTTACCACGGTCGACCTCTGACAAAGGGAGAGCTGGGATGCTTCCTCTCCCACTATAACATCTGGAAAGAGGTAAACCCCAAAAACCAAGCATTTGAACATTTGTGACTCAGATGGTTTAGTTACTGATGAATCTGCCCTCAGATTGTAGAGCGGCGCCTCCACACCTCTCTGGTCATCGAGGACGATTTACGTTTTGAGGTCTTCTTCAAACGTCGCTTGAAGAACTTGATGAGTGAGGTGGAGAAAGAAGGACTGGACTGGGATCTCATGTGAGTTTTTACTTCCTTCAAAATCTGTGGTGTTCCTGATTTTCCAGTTTCTTCTCACCTCTCCTTTCTGTTGCTTTCCTTCTCGTAGTTATATCGGCCGGAAACGAATGCAAGTGGATCACCCAGAGAAAGCAGTGCCAAATATACACAACTTGGTGGAAGCAGATTATTCATATTGGACTCTAGGCTATATGATGTCATTACAAGGGGCTGAGAAGCTTTTGAAAGCAGAACCACTGAAGAGGATTTTACCCGTTGATGAGTTTCTTCCTATTATGTACAACAAACATCCTGTGTAAGTGTTGACCTGAAAACACACAACATACATTTTGCTTTTGTGTTTTCCTTGACGTTGCCTCCTCCTCCTCCTCCTCCTCCACAGGTCTGATTATATGGAGCAGTTTGAAACCAGAGACCTGAAGGCATTTTCGGCGGAGCCTCTTCTGGTGTATCCAACACACTACACGGGTGATGCAGGCTACATCAGCGACACTGAGACCTCCACCGTGTGGGACAATGACAAGGTCCGTACAGACTGGGACAGAGCTCGCTCAGGAAAGACTCGGGAGCAGGCTGAGATCAGCACCGAGGCCCAGAACTCAGACGTGCTCCAGTCCCCGTTGGACAGTACGGCACGGGACGAGCTATGAGCCATACTCAGTCTTGGAGAAATATAAAGGTGCATCGGACATTAGGTTTTTTTTTTCATCCTTGAGTATTTGGATTTGACATCACAGCTGGGATGTGACACCAGAGTTTGTAGGAAGAGTTAGAAAGGGATCACACTCCGCTTGTGTTTTCTGTCAGTTTGTACTTTTTAAAGGCACTAGACTTGTCATTTGAAGTGGCATTTGCAGTACCCAACTCCTGTCTGTCATACAGAAATGAACATAAACATTAGCAACGAATGAAACTGAACTGTTACATTTTCAATTTGACATCACACTGTGAAATGTTTTTTTTTTCTACAACAAAACCCTGTAACTGAGCAAGATTGACCACAAGCATCATGTCTTAAGTTAACTGGTTGTTGTCCACTATTGTGAAAAGTTTTTGTATTTTGTCATTAAATCTTCATATTGCAGCACTTTAGAAACAAAACACACCAGTAACATTTGCTGAGATGAAGAGATTTGCAGTAAAACTGTGGTGGATAAATGACCAGTGTGTTGCTCCTGTGTGTCTTGTTGCCACTTTGTGAGACAAACCACTGCAAATGCTGCAAACTCTGTGGTGTGAGAGGCACATGATACTATGTTGGCTCAGAAATAACCGTCTAACACACATCAGCCTCTTCACGCCTCTATTACTATCAGATCCGTTTAATCTAAATTTAAGTGTTAATTGGTGAAGGTGACTTTGTGAACGGTCCCTACATGTAGTCTAAAATCTAAATTATACATTTCACAGCTTATTTATTTGGTTATGGTTTCCCCGTCACTTTGTGAGATCTCTGTCAAAGTTGATTTCTGTAGAGGACTGATTGGAGCCATTCAGCCACTGATTGTGCACGAAAATGTTAGAGTGCAGCAAAAAAATAAACATTTTATTTTTAAAAGGTTCAATGTGTGATTGTGCAAATATGTGGTGTGATGCTGATTGTGCAAATATACTGTATGACAGTTGAATAAGTAGACAACAGGCCTGTGTTACAGTGTCTTGGTTTATAACTCATGTCCCTTGTGGATAATCCAGAAGACTGTGAATCATCTACTGTATTACATGTACACCAAAATTACACAGAACTGAACTTGGTCCCAGTTGTTTTATCTCAGTAACCCTGAAGGTGTCACTCAAATTGCATGTTGTTGCAGCTGTTAAGTCAGAGCCATACTGTTAAGTAAAACCTGCAGGAGGACATTTTGCAGTAAGTCTAGTTTTACACAATGATTTAGTCTAAAGTATAGAAGAAGTATCAGCTGTCACATTACACCAGTACGTGCAGAAAATAAAGTTGCACATCCTTCTGCAGTCAGAAATCTTTCTTACAAGGACTAAACAACCCGAGCACCGTGGCACCTTCTCACTTTATATGGTGAGATGGTGTAGGTGGGGCCTACAGTGACGGTAAGATACACTTCCTCTTCCCTTAGTGGTGAAAACATTGGCCAACATCCAGTCTACTAGAGGAAGATCATTTTGAGAGCTTGAACGGCAGCAAGCTCAGAGCTGCACGCTCACAATTGACCGTAAGTGTGCCACTGTGTGCACACTGCACTGCAGGTTTCCTGCCACTACAACTCCACTGTTTCTTTATTGTGTGCTGCAGTGTGAGATGATGTGTGAGTGACTGTGGAGAAATGGAAGAAAATCTAGTACAAAACCAGGATTCCTCTCAAGCTACAGGTGAGAACAAAGACTGTGATGTTTGGGAATATTTTAAGGAAGTTTTGCCTTTTATTCCACATATTGGGTTTTCTTTTATAATTTTATGCCCTTGAAACTTTAATCTTGAGATGTTGCTTTATTTGTTAAGTTGCCTTTAAATGGATGAATATTCTCTTATTATTGGTATTGAGAGTGGTATTTTTGTTGATTGCAAATTTGCTGCTGTCACACCATTATGACATGGCTGTTGCATGTGGGTGCACACAGAGCACGAGCCATGTGCATGGATGATCTTTGCTAATGTGTTTGTCAGGAGGTTTGCGGTGCTGTGCGACCTTCTACTAGTCAAAGTAGGGTTAGTGAACTTCCTGAAGTCTTTCTCCATTTTGACACATTCTTGTTCTGGTGACTTCTGTATTTCTATTGAACAGGATGTGCTTACGTCTTTTCTTTGCAGAAAGCCAAGAATAGGACGTCAGCTTCATGTGTGTGGCAGTGGTTAAAACTTCACAATTAACTTGAGACATTTGCAAAAGTTCTTATTCAGAAACTTTTCACAATGTGACACATTTATAAATGAACCTTTACAGTTAAACAAACAAAAATACTCAAAGGTTTGTTAAGTGCAGTTTTACTGTAAAACATCTTACTCGCCTCTCAGCTCTGAAACACTGCTGGTGTGAAAAACAAGGACTCTATGTTCATCATGGGATGTGACACAAATTGCAAGCAGGATGTGGTTGACCAAAATGGAGGTGTCTCACAGAGAGAAAGATTTCTTATTTTTTTCATTTGTTGAATGTAATATAAATGATCACCTCTTAACCTTTTGGTCTGACAGTGGTTGAGTATAGGAGCACAAAAGGTTGAGGATTCATTATCAAAATGCTCAGTGTTGTACTGTAGTACAACACACAATCAACAAACTATCTTCCTCAGAAATTTTAAGAAAATGACTTTGAAAGAGGAAATATTTCTTTATTTCTCAAGTATTTTTTAGTCCAATTGTTTCCCTTTCAGTCTGTTTAGTTGTGTTAAATATTGGTTTAGTTTCCACAGGATATCGTTACTGTGTTGACATTATATATTTCTGTCAGTGTTTAGTGATGATCACATCAGGATGTCATTTCCACAGTGATGTTCCAGATGATGCAGACAATCGAACCATTGTTCTTTATGTATGTGATCTTTTCTGTTTCTGGTTTCAGAAGTGAAGAAGGTGCATCACAAAGCTGAAACCAACCGATACAGTCAAATCTTAAGAGATTTTGAAAACCTTGAGTTCTCTTTGTAAGTATTGCACATTAACAAATGATGCTGCTGCAACACTCCACTGCCTGTTCAGTTTGATCTGAATATCACGACGGAAAGACACAGTGGTTAGTGAGGCGTTATGTTCAAAATGCTGTAGGCTTGGCTCATCATAGGAAACTGTACAGGATGAAACACTCACAAATATCTGTCAACTCACTGCATTCATTTGCATGAGCTCAGCAACTTCACACAATCTCATAGTGAAGATTATTTCATTCAATGGGAAGCTTGAATATAAAGTTTAATATGGGAAACACCCCTTTGTGTGACAGTTGTGAAGCAGAGGTGCAGTAATGTGTGAGATCGGTTTAGTGTACCTGTAGTGTGTGTGTGTACGTGTGTGTGTGTGTGTGTGTGTGTGTGTGTGGTACTGATCGTCCCAACAACATCTGCACTTAGGGTGTTTCCTACATGTGTATTTGTACTGCTTGTACACTCTTCAAAAACCTTGAGTCTCTTTAGGTTTCACCATCAGACTCTATGTTTCTCAATCAATCCATCAGATCTGAGGAGGATCTGCTGACTGACATCGACTCTCAGTCCATCTCAGAATCCATTTCTGCAGAAGGTCCCGAACTCACAGAACAACAAGATGTGTCTGTAAGAGATAAAGACAATTTTTTTGCTAAAAATTACTGACACAAGAAACAATGTTGATATTTATTGTTTGGAAACATTTAAAGAAAATTCAAAGTGGGTTTTGAGGAAATTATGGTACTTAATTAGAGCAATAATCTGTTGCTTGTTTTCCCCCAACAGTGTGAAGGTGCACTTTGTCCACAGACACATGCTGAAGTCAATGAAGTGGATGGAAACCAGTCAGGTATGATTAGTGATGTAGAGAGGAAGCAAAATGAGTGTCATAGTGCACAGTGTGTGTGGTGGTCAGAGTGTTTCTGTTATAAGCTGATATAAATCCTTCACACGGGGAATCACTACAAGTGTCTATACTGTGTTAGATGAACATCAGTCTATTAGTATTATTGCACTAGTTTATTCACCTGCTAACAACGACCATCCTGCAGCTGACACTCATCATCACATCAAATTATTACGAGCAGCAGGAGTCTGTGATACTTAATAAAGTATCTTCTCCAAAACTGCAGATATTTCCTTATAATTAGCTGTTAGTTGTCTGTGCCGTAACAAGATTAGGATAAAGAGAGAGGATTAAAGGAGGGGACAGCTGCTCTCAGTTTTGATGTTCGGGGAAGACAGAGGAGTCGAAAGATTGAGGAGGAGGTGTCAGTGTTACACAGCCTAATGCAGTAAACACAGGGGAGCTGGAGAAAAATACTTGTCATAGTCTCTGCACCGTGACCAAGTACATGAACCTCAGTCTGACTCAAACTGCAGGTCACAGCATAAAGTAAGAGATTAGGAGTTACAGAGACAGATGGTGGAAACAGTAAGGTAAAGAGAAGTAGCTGATATCTATGATTCTTCCAGCAAACTGCTCTCCTTCCTCGACCCCACCTTATCCCCCTCACACAGCAGGAGGTAAACCTTACTCGATGCTCCTCTAAAGCCGGTCACTCCACAATCTGGACCTGACCAGGATAATCCGCTATTCAACTGCTGGAGGCTGTAGCCGTGAAGCCGTACAGAATCTGCTCTTGGGCTGATTTCTGAAAGTGCTCGGCGCCCTTCATGAAGCAGAGCATAGCGAGGAAATACTGCAGGAGGTCACCCTCAACTCACAACCAGTCCATCTTTCTTCTGGAATTACCTGATCTAGTTTTTTGGATTTTTCATGAAGACATTGAGGAAAAACTTCACCCTGGATTTGTTCTAACTCTCTTTCTGGATTCAGCGTCTGAGTGAGGAACTGCAGAGAGAGGTCATTGCACGCTTTCTGGCAGTGCGTGCTCGCTTATTTAAAAATCACCGCACTGTGGACGGTTATGAAGAAGTGAAAGTGCTTAAAGTGGATCTGCACTGTAAACTTTGGCTAAGAGAAAAATACATGACATTTATTTTCAAAAACTGTGCTGGAAGTGGAAGAAAGAAGAAAATAGAAAGTTGTGTGGGGGAGAGACCATGTGATTGTCACACATACACCATCATCCTGTGTTGGTGTGAGTCACAGAGGAAGAAGATTGGTTGTCATAACAACGGCCTCCATGTCTGACCACAGTATGATGGTGTCTGATACTGTCCACTGGCTCTGAGAGACATTGTAACCTGCTGTAATAGTCCAGTCTGTCTGTTTGTAGCTGAGCAGAAGTGAACAGGTGTGAGGGGGAGGGGCCTGGCGGAGAGAGGAAGAGGAGAGAGGAGGGAAGTTATTTAGCTAAAGCAGTTTGTATCTGGTCCATAGAAATCCTCCTCTCTCAGGTCTCATTTCCAATAACCTCTTGAATCTTTAGGACAGATTCAAGAGGTTTTTAGCCAGCCAGCTACAGTACAAGAGATACCTGCAGTTTGCTGAGACCTTCTGGACACCACAGGACCTTTACTCTGAGGAGCAGCTATGACTTGCCATGCGCAATCTTTGTTTCCTGTTTTGGGTTGGTGTATTTTTTTTAAAAGTGGGATTTGATTTTTGATCATCTTGTCTGATAAAGTCTGGGAGCTTGGGGTTGTCACTGTAGAGTAGATTGGTGTCCTCTCGAGACTGGAGACTGTTTGGAGTCCTCTAACAGAGACAAGTTGTGGGGTTTTTAGCCAGGTGGACACAGTGTGATCCCTGGGTACAGCTCCAAGTGTACAGAGCCTACAGTGATGCTGATGTACTCCCTAACAGCCCAGGAAGCAGACCTGACCCTCTGCCGCTGTGAGGATGGGGTGGAGACGGCACTGCAGTACGCCAAGATGTGGTGCCGCTATGCTAAAGACCTTCTTGCCTGGATGGAGAAGAGAATCAACCTGGGTGAGTACACATGCAGCTGAGGAAATATAAATATATATATGAATGTTTAAGTGGTGGCTGGTATGGTGAAGCACTGTGTAATGTCTATATTATTTCCCCAACTGAGGATGTCTGCCGGTGGTGCAGTCACACACAGAGAAAAAGGATTAAAGGGCAGATTAGCTGTGAGGATGAGGGTAATAAAGGAGATTGGGTACTTTTGGAGTGTATAGATAGTGATTAACCTTGTATCAGCCTTCACAAATGCCCCGTGTCCAGACAAGGATGTCAAGCATTCAGGTCTACTGGTAGCAATTGAAATACAAAGCAAAAGTAGCGTCCTTCATCTCAGAGCTGTGTAAGGAGCACTGTAGGGCAATAACATCTGATGAGTAATGCTGGGTGGAGCTCAAATCCCAAACTACTGATTACACAGTAGTAGAGCAACACTAAGTTTCCTAATAGCAGCAGCTTTGTGTCAGTTTTCTGCTGTCAGAGTTGTGTCCTGTTATGACCTGTACCAAACAGTCAGATTATCTACAGCTGATTTCACAGCTTCAGACATAAAACTTAAAAAAAAAGATTCATTTTAGAGACAAAAACCATCTTTAAACAGATTCATACCAGTAATGAGATCCAGTCAGACGCAGGCCAGATCAACTACAATCGAGCTCTCCTTGTGCTTTTTATGGTTTGATTGGCACTTAATGAGTTCATGTCAGTTCCTGGATGGACATAAAAACTGGGTAATACTGCCAAGTTTGACCAAATCTGAGCCTCCGATCAGGGACACAAACAAAAGGCAATCATCACTGTTGTGCTTCCATTTCAGTGGATAATCCAGTTGTGCTCATCCTGTCTTTTCTTGATGTACAGTATCATGTGAGGAAAAACTTAACAACAGTTTTTGTTGACAGAACAAGAATTTTCCAAAAATGTATTGAAGGCAGCTGAAGGAGCGAAGGCCAATGTGGCGCAGCAGGTATGACTTTGTTTACTGGATATTTACCAAAGTTTTAGTTTGTGTAAATGTCCTGTTAAACTGTTTCCAACAACAGAATATGCACCATTTCCCCTGTTTGCTAAATGTGCTACATAACTGTTTGTATTTGCTGTTGCCAACACAGGAAATGATGCCACTGCAGTACATCTACACCATGGCTCTAGAACAAGACGTCAAGAACAGCGTGACCTCTAGAAGGACTTCAGAGCTGCTGCACAACCGCTGTTACCAGGTAGACAAGTCCACACACTCACATTAAAAGTCAGTTTTAGTAAACCACGAGAAACACATGTGTTTAATGCAGAGTCTGTGTTTCAAAGGCCTTGGCTGCCAAGAGGAATGAGATTGATAAGTGGCGCAGAGAGTTCAAAGAGCAGTGGGCAAGAGAGCAAAGACGAATGGTGAGTTAATTAGAAATTTAAGAAACTTACACTGACACAGAGTCTGCACGAGCAAGGTCACAGGCAAACTGAAAGGTCGTGTTAGATGGTCCACATGCAAATGTCCACATTGTATAGTTCTGTATGTGCAACTCAAAAAGTCTGTGTGTATGTTTGTATGTTTGCAATGTATTTTGTGATATTGTATGCTTGTTTGTATGCCTTCTTTATAGTTTGTTATTAATGGTACCGTCTCTGTGGATCAAAAATAAACAAATCTTTTTTCCCTCCTTTAAATATCACACTTTCCTGGTTTCAGAACGAAGCAGTGACGGCTTTAAAAAAGTCCAGGCAGCAATACTTCCAGCGCTGCGACGAGCTGGAAAAGGCTAAAGCTATCTCTGCTAAAGCTGTGGACGACACAGCTGGGATCAAAACACTGGACAAGAGGAGAAAGTCCAAAGATGAAGCTCAGACTAAGGTCTTGTTAATACACTCCATTTATATAATCAGTAGAAATAAAGTTTTGATGCTGTAGTATATTGATGGTTTTCTACTGTGAGGATTTGTGATTTTGTATCATCTGTTTTTCCTCCTGTCTCCTCCAGGTGACAGAGGCAGAGGTTCAGTACAGACAGTGTGTGAATGATGCCAAGATCCACCAGGACGAGTTAGTGAAGGTCAAAGAAAGAATAATCGCTCACATTCGCAAACTCATCTGTCAGGGAGACACTGTGCTCAAGGAGGTTGGTGTGAATTCAAGAAAACCAGACATCAGTCTTCTTGTGTTTCTAGACAGGTTGTCTTGAAAATATGAGATGTATGGTAGAATATTAAATCTCATTGTTGTGGTGCTACGTACGTACATTTATAGTTCTAGTTCTAGTCAACCACTCTCTGAAGAAGGCTCCTCGTGTCTTAATCACCTTGTTTAAATATATTAATTTACTTAAGTAGTGATTAATGGTTTGCAATGTAGCTCATATAATAGAAAAAATTAAAGAAACGATATATATATATAATTTTGGCACATTTGCTATGTTTTATTGCATAAAAACAACATTTTCATCACTTATTTTATGCTGAAATTAACACTTCAAGCAGTGATGGGTGTCAAATGAACAGGAAATCATTTGGCAGAGCAGTACTCTGATGTTGTGTACCCCACTTGAATATTTATTTGGTAACAAAATCACATCTTCTCTCTGCACCAGGCCACAGTCAACATGTTCTACTACCAGCGGCAGCAGACGGAGCCGGTTCCCCTCGGCTACCACAACCTGGAGGTGACCTGCAGGTCCCTGGAGCCCGGTGAGCCCTACCTGCTGTACATCCTCAGCAAGCGTCGGCTCGAGCAGCCTCTGCAAACCTTCACCTTCCAGGAGTATGTCCCACAGGGCAAAAGGTACAGGAAGCTTAACTAATGGCTGTCTCACGTTGGCTGTGATGTCAAATGTGGTTAAAATATTTGCAGTTTAATTATTGTTTCAATCCTATTTATTTTAAAGCAACAAACGAAAAACCAGCAGCACTCTTGGCTCTCAACAAGATTCTTCACCTATGCCAGATGATAGTCCTTGTAGACGACCCAGCGATGGCAGTAAGGAGTCTACATGGTTACACCTTGACTATATTACAAATATTACAAGACAGATCCTCTATAATAATGTTTCTGTTTTGGTTCACTTCAGGGAAAATAGGCTACAGTGATAGTGAGAGTATTGGAGGCAGCTTGGAGTCTCTGTCCAGCCCTGGTAAACACAATCCTTTATTTGTTTCTGTGATCCTTCCTTTACATGCATATTATAACCTTGCTAAACTTACCATCTTTGTGTACCGTGTGTCTGCCCCATGGAAATGCATAACTGAAGCTCACACTAATCGGAGACTACCCAAAACCGCCTCCACCTTGACAGTGTCATCGGATGACCTGGACGAACGTGATGTGGTCTCAGAATCAGGTTCGTTCCTGCTTCTTCATAAACAGAAACCCTGACAAGATTGTTTTATTTGACCCTGACCCATGTATCATGTTCCTGCCTCTACAGAGTTAATTGATGGCCAGCCAATCAAACTGCGCACTTTTTCTCAAGCTGCACGAACACATCGACTCAGAAAAATGAAGAGCAAGATGGTCAAATGCAAGCAGTGTGAGAACTACATTGTTGTCAGTGGAGTTGAATGTGAGGAGGTATGAGACCAGATACTGTAACAGGGACATGTTATAAAGACCTGCAGCATGGACATGGTTATTAATACAATCTGTTTTCACTCTGTCACACATGCAGTGCGGTCTGGCTTTGCACAGGAAATGTATGGAGGTGTGTCAGATAGAGTGTGAGTACAGGAAGGGAACAGTGTTCGGAGTGGACCTCTCTGCGATGCGACGGGACAGGCCGGATGAGGTGCCCTTCGTGGTGCTGCGCTGCACATCAGAAATTGAGAGTCGCGCTCTCTCCGTCCAGGTAACTTTCACCTTCACCGTGACCAAAACACTTCCTGTCGAGGATCGTTAACCACAGTCTGCTAACTGCTGCCTGCTTTGGTTTTCTGAGGGGGTGTATCGTGTGAGTGGCTCCAAGCCTCGCATCCAGAAGCTCTGTCAAGCCTTTGAGATGCAAAGGGAGCAGGTGGACCTCTCCGACCATTCGCCGCATGATATCACCTCTATCCTTAAGCACTTTTTCAAAGAGGTACGTTAGTCTTTGCTAAATTAACTTCACTGCCATCATTGAGCTGAAATCAAGAGCAATTAGTGTTGAAAATGACACATACAGTATTCTGCAAAAGTTTGAGGCACCAAAGGTAAAGTGAGTGAGTCGAGGGATTCGAAACTGTCATAATGATGTTGAGATCAGGACCCTGTGGGGGATATACAAGCTGCAGCAGAATCAGACTCTTCTGTATCTAAAGTACCTCGAACTTTGGCATGATACTCCAGCTCTTTTCTTGTCTCTCAGTGAGTGATGTTAATATTATCTCTTCCAGCTCCCAGAGCCATTACTAACCTATGACCTGTACAATGACTTCGTCGCGGTGGGAAAGACCATTCAGCACCTGAGCGAGAGGGAGTCATCACCAGACACTAATGAGATAGTGGACATCATTCACAACCTGCAAAAGCTACTACTGAAACTTCCTCAATATTGCTACAGCACTTTGCAGCACATTTTGTCGCACCTGCAAAAGTAAGCAACTACGTGATAGTATGCTCCAGTTACACTTGACTGTCTTTCATATAAAAACCTTTTCCTGAGTTTTGCTTGAATTTATTCTGCTGTTTGTCTTCACAGGGTTTCAGAAAATGTTGAGAACAAGATGTCCCCCAGCAATTTGGGGATTGTGTTTGGGCCAACATTATTGCGCCCTCTAGTGTCTACGGACATGTCAATGATTGCCCTGTTGGAGACCAGCTACCAGGCTGCACTTATTGAGTTCTTCATTACACATCATGACCAGATTTTTGGCCTGCAGCAGAGACCCAGTACGCCCCCTCCCCCAGCACCGACTGCCCCTCTTCCAGACACCCCTCCCAGAGCTTCCTGCCCCCTGGACGGGGTAGTTTATGCTGACTCGGAGCATGAAACTACTGCAAGAGAGCGACCACACTCGCTAGAAGTAAGTAGTTCAGTGACTTCCAGCCTAAACACAAATTTAGTAGCTGGTACTGTAGTCGAGCTTGCAGGTTTTTTCAAGACTCTTATTACTTCAAGACTTCCCTTCTGAGCAGTCACCTTCATTTGACAGCTACTTGAGTTTAAAACGGTTCACTAGCAGTTGCTGGCATCGCATCATGCAGGGAGAGTGTGCACTTACCTGTTGTTAAGAGCCTTAGCACCTGGTACATTAACCTCTTGTTTTCTTCTGTGAGGATTAACAAGCTGGGCAGCTGCTGCATTCCTACTGCTCCCTAAACTCTTCTTTCAAGCTTCACTGTGCTGCCATTTCACTGCTACACAAAGTAGTCGACCCAACCGTGGACCTGTGCCTCTTCCTCTGCGGGAGGGGGGAGTACTTAACCTGACGAATCTGCATAACCTGCTATATTTGGCACATTATATTTGATATGAAGTAGTCAGACTCCTCCCACTTAGTCATTTCCCCAGTGAGAATCCATATTGTTTGCTGTAGTCCTGCAGGATTTGACTTAGAAATCCACCACTCAACTTGTGTCATTCCAACAGAGTCGAAAAATCAAGAGAGAGTCAAGCGAGGGTTATATATCTGACAAGTCTTCATCCAATGAGGCAGTGGACCAGCTCAGCCCTGAAGCCAATGAGCGAGCAGGTAGGCGGGACATAGCGACAGAGCAGTTACCCCTGGCTAGGATAGGTGAACCAAGTAATGATAGAATTTAATCCCGAGTGTTGATGTCTCGTGTAGTTTCTCGATGTTTTCTGCTGTAATGAGCTTGTTGTGTCAGCCTGTACTTTTGCTGCTTGAGGACATGTTTTAATTAATCCTTTTGGAAATCTTGTAGGTACTTACACAAACAGCTCCCAGGTTGTTTACCTCATTTCTCGCAGGCAGGTGGTTGGTTGCACATTACAGTTACTCAGTATCTTTCTAAGACAGGATACTATAGTTCCACTGTAGTTTTTTTTTCTCACTTGTTGTACTTGTTTCCTCTTGTTATTTTTAGACTTCCTTTTGACGCCGTGTAGTTCTATAAAACTGGTCAAGTCAAATTGCTCACCTTTTGTATCTGAGGGTTTGATTGTGGTTGTCCTGTCAAGTCTTGGTTTACATTTTCACAACAAACAAAAATAATAACATCTCATTTTTTGCTTCTCTGAACATTGTGAGATTTCAGCTCTAATTTGCTTGCTTTGCTCTTCTCTGTGGCTACAACAACTGCAGCTTCAAGGCTTCTAATCTTTACTAGACGCAAATAAATATGAACAGTGCATGCAAAATAAAACAGTTTTAAATGCTTTCAAGTTAGTGTACAATGTATTTCACTCAAGGTATTGCTAAGTCCAGGCTCTGTGTTTGTTCATTTGCCTGAAAAATATATGCAAGTTGAGCCAAGTTCAGTGGTATTGTAATTAATAACCTGTGTGTATTGCTTTGTGAATCACATGTTTTCCTCCTCCTTCTGCCCCAGTCCTGGCTTTGAGAGGGGCATCAAGTGATCCTCAGGGTGAGTCGGCAGAGGATCCGAGCTTTGATTCTGGGACCCAGCCACATTATCGCTTCACCAGACAGCCTGTGAAGTATCACCGGCATCATAATGCAGGAACCCGACTCTCTAACCCGGGTCGTGTGGCCAGACTGCCAGCAGCTCCAGCGAGGGGCCATCCAGGAAGT
Organism: Pseudochromis fuscus; assembly: GCA_900323345.1. NCBI lineage: Eukaryota > Metazoa > Chordata > Actinopteri > Pseudochromidae > Pseudochromis > Pseudochromis fuscus. The sequence continues at coordinate 50,678 of OOFC01008456.1, forward strand.
GCAGACAGCAGTCGTAGCTCCTCTCCAGAGCCACACACACCGAGACTTTCTCAAAATTTAGACGTCCACTGCGACAGCACTCGGCAGCTCCCCCATGTCAGCGCTGTCACAGAGAGTAAAGTGGACGTCCCACTAAGCCCTCGTGAAGTCGTGCAGTACATGCTGGGGCTGGACTCGACATTAACATCACCTGCTGCTGCCAGATCATCCCGCACCACACAGGAGTCCACACAGGAGGCGGCAGCAGGATGTCAGGATGATGACAGCATAAATCTGACCAATAACAGACAGACTGCAGGACAGAGTCGCGTTCTGTGTCAGTCACCAAAGACAATTCCTCTTGAGCACAACCTGACCTCACCGGCCCACAAGATTCTGTCTGGTCTGAAGCTGAGACGCAGCCACTCAGGGAAGGATGAGCAGCTGTTTGTCTGAGGACAGATCTAAATCTCTTCACAGGAGTCTGTTCACACACATTGGACGACTGCATTATTGTCAGTGCTTGTGGCGGCAGTCTGGTCCTGTGGTTATTATAAATAACATGCCGCCACATATTTTGTACAAATCGTCTTCAGTTCTCAAAGTTTTTAATGTTTCAAACTAACATTAAAAGCAGTGAAAAGGTCAGGCCTGATGCTGTAACCATATTAGCACTTAATCATCTTTAAGATTTGATCTGTTGAACATCCTGCGGTTTAATACCAAGAACTGACAACACAGGTTCATTTTTTATTACTTCTACTGTATTTGAATGTAACAAACATGTGGTTAGAGACGAGGTAAAGAGATGCAAACTAGCACCTACAGTTCCTGAACAAACTATGATGAACATTTGCAAAATCAAATGTTCAAGTGGATGATTTTATATTTTGTTTTGTTGCATTTTTAAATATAGCCTCCAGGTGGTTGTTTTTAGTACATAAACAAAGATATGCCTTCATTGGTGTGATAGTATCCGATCACTGATATTGTTTTTGGTTTAATGCACCATTCCGGTTTGAACACATGGGGGCGGTCTTCTCTCAGTGTGAGGGTAAAACATTCCAGACACAATAGTAAAAGAGCAATAAAGCGTTTATTTCTAATCGCAGCATTGTGTATTTATTTTACAGTCTTCCTGCAACATCAGCCTTTTCACCTTGGACCTGTTTAAGTTTGTAGTGTAATGTAAAGTGTGGCAACATTTTCTGATGTCTGGATGGACTTCTGGTTTGATGAGAGAGCTGTCATCTTCATTTGTCTTTGTTCTTTTGATATTTTTCCACCAGAATTACGCAGTTTAAAGATATAATGAAAAAGAATAATAAAGCCATGACAGATATTTTCCCGGATGGAGACGGATTAAAATGTCACCGCAAGTTGTTTCACCTTTCAGCTGCGTCCTTTTAAGTCTCCGTCTAACCTTGAACACAAATGCAAAAGATCCTCCCCATCTGAGTTATCAATAGGCTGCGTTATCGCTCGTCTTCCCTCATCATCTTCCGCACCTTCTCCCTCCCTCCTTGTCTGTCCATCTCCTCCCTCTGCGCCTTTTTACGCACAAAACAAGTGAGAGCGCACACACACGGCTGCCGGAGAAAACAGCAGAGACAATAGACAATACTTTGGGTCATCATGGTATTTGGATTTTTACCGTAGGCAACATGCGCGCCGCACTGTGAGGTACAGGTGGACAATCTGTGATCGCGTCTTGTTCATTTACCAGCTGAAAGTTTCTGCAGGTTTTAATGTTGCCAACCGAGATTTCAGGAGGAGTGTGTTTCACCTCAAGGTAAGACTTCGCAACTCAGGAACAGGTTGTCAGTGAAGGTAGTCTGCGATCTCTAAAGAAAAAAAAATGTGTGAATTGATGTGTGATTTGTATTGTAGCTGCAGCCCTTTCTGAGGTATTTGGTGTGTTGTTGTTGTTTTTTTAATAATGCTTTTTTTTCTGGGTTCAGTATCAAATCTGTTGCTTTTCAAACGGTGGATGATTGTTATATTCAGAGATATGGTGCATTACAACTCGACTGTCATGTTTTATTTTTTACTTTTCAGCAGGAAGGAAAATCTAACCTTCAACAGTTTTTATATTTAACCATCTTCACAAACCGCTTGTTGAAATATTCCCGAGGAGAGAGGCTGGCCAAGCTGTGAGGAGGGTTTTATTTTTATTTCAGTCTTAACTGTGCGCTTTGCGTTAACTTTAAAGAACAGTTTATTGATCTTCACATAATGTGACAATCATATTTTCTTTATTTGTATCTCCAGGTGACCTGCAGAAAATTGAATTTGGATAATTATGATCAGACTGTTAGAGTGTAGGCTAATTATTAGTGCATTACACAAATATGTCGTTAATGTATTCAACCCGCAGTTAGGATAAATGCCAAATCAGATTAGTTATATTTACATAATTCATTTGTTTTACTTGATTACTTTATTCTCGGTGGCAACAGCCCATTTTATAGCTCCTGCATTTCACAGGTTCACCCTACAGGCCGTCCAAATGTAACATTCAAAAGTATTCTCTACAATTACCACAACAACAATAAAATATTCAAATAATATATCATCCAACTGGGACACAGACACCAGGATATTTAAAACACTGCAGAGAAGCTTCACAGTTAAAGGTGTTGGCAGGAAAAATATATTTTTTATATTATCAGTGTTTCCTCAACAAAGTTATTTTTCTCTGAATTTGTTGATTTAGAAAAATGTAGAAGCAAACAGAGGTCTTTGTAATTTAATGCTTCTCCTATTAGAATTAGTTTATGAATCAGAATAAATATAATTTAATTTTCTTAGGAATGTTTAAAGATAAGCTTTTTAGGACATAAAATACCTACACACACATGCAGTAGGTAATATACACATATGTAGCCTATTCATAATCTAAACCGATTTTTTTTTTTTTTAAATCACACAGCCATGTTCAAACGAA
>OOFC01008456.1:59380-79134 GCA_900323345.1 Pseudochromis fuscus
TGCTAATTGCCCAGCTCTCTGGCTGTCCTGTGATGACAGGTCTGACACCGGGCTGCAGGGAATTACTATTAGAGAGAATTTTGCAATGATATGTCAAAGGGACACAAACCATTTTTCCCATCAGCTACCACCTTAACTGTTCATGAATCACTGCCACATCACTGTTATTAAAAACAAGCCTGAATACTAAAACTATTACCATTTTAAAACATATCAGTCATTTTTAGTGCTCTATAACCATTAATATACTTTTGAAAACAGTTTATGAGAAAAGGAGGCAATGACATCACATACAGGTAATGGTTTTTTTAGGCACTAAATCGTAGCTTTGCTGAAGTGGCAGCAAAATTCACCGCTTTTTTTTAATAACTGAAAAATCCTGCACATGTAATGAATCCTCGAGTAAAAGGAAATTCAGTAGTTGAGTGTGATTTAGATGAATCGTGGCTGCAGTGACAGCTCCGAGGCTGCACACAAACTGATGTATATGCATGTGATTCTGAACGGACTCTTACATTAGCTACACCTGCACCTCAGCAGATGATGGTTGGGAGTGTGCCAGATGAAGAAAAAGGTGAGGAAGTTTTTGTGGGTTGATGGTGGGCATTGTAAAGAAAGAAAACAGTCGGCTGTGATGGTATAAGAACGTCAGGGGAAAGTCATGGTTCAAAATGGGATAAAGAAAGTAAAGAAGAGATGTCTGAGAGTTTTAGGGAAGGAGCAGTCTCAAGAAGGGGCAGAATTTTGTGTGTGTGTGTGTGTATGTGTGTGTTTTTTGGGGGGTGGGGGGGTGATATTGCCACTGTTTTTGCATAATGTGAGATGAGACCCCATCATCTTTCCTCCCCCACAACAATTTTATAACAGACAGCTAATAAATGTTTCATGGCAGAACAAGCTGCTCGCCTTGGCTTTATTAAATCTGAGATAATAAAAGCAGAGAGGGAGAGGAAAAAAGAGAGTGCGAATAGGGGGTCGCACCAGAGAGGGAGAGATAGGGAGATCGGCGTAGACTTTTCTCAAATCGACCGGCTGTATCTCCTGTTTCTGGGGCAACGGGTCCCGCTGTCCCCCGCCAACCCCTCCCCGCTGCTTCCCGCTCCGCCAGAGACAGACAGGAAATGAGAAACGGGCAGACAGGATATTGCGTTCTGGTGGCCTGGGGATTAACTGTTTTATCTAAACTAACACACACCCACTCACTCACTCACACACACAAACACACATCTATATCCTGACACATAGCATTCATTCTTGGTACCATCAGGTGTGGATCGCGCACACACACACACACACTTAGAGACATATATCATGCTCTCCATGCACATCATGCAGGTTTTTAGTTGTTGCTTTATGCAGGTTAGGACTGGAATATTACCACCACCAGTGATGCTCTCATGTAGAGCTGGTCATCATCGGCAGTGTGAACGATTTACAGTGAGTCAAGCCATGTAACTGTATAACTGTGAGACTGGCTTACTGTTGAAATGCCTCTAAAGAAGTGTATCCCATACACTGATGGCCCGCTCGGCCATTAGATAGAAACCATTTCACACATTTTACAAAATTTTTTGAAGGACTCGTTGAGAAGGAGGACGGTTTGTGATGTTACTGATGTATGGATGGATATGGTGCACAAATGACAGCATCTGTCAGTGTTTTATTGATGTTTGTACCCCGGCACCTTATCTATGTTTACACTAACTGTGCATATTTGTGTTTATGTGCGCATGTGGCTGTTTATATATCAGTGTGTGCATGCATGACTGTACTTTATATATATTTATTTACACGTGTGTGTGTTTCTGTGTGAGCGTGAGCGAGCGGTGGCAGGGTAGCAAGTATCGTGGGGAATGCTGGGAGATTTTAATAACACAGAAGCAGTGCAGGGAGATTTAATAAAAGGAGATGATGTGATTACTGAACCCTGGCTCTGAGCCATTTTGCTTCACAGAGCAATATCCGCCAAAAGTGCACACACACATTTCCACACGCACTCACTTATACACACATCTAAGAAATGGATACTAAACAGAATACAACTTAAAAGTAAGATTGATGCATACCATTTGTTCTTTTTGCATCTATCACCTGAAGTCTTGCATGTACCAAGGAGCACAACATTTGTGTGCCATACACTGCGGTCATATGTATGTAGGAATCACCAGCTCAATACCTCAGGACATCACAGACTGAGAGGAAGAAACACATCTTAAGCTGCAGATGAAGTATCAAAATAAGTCACTGTGGTCATTTTTTGGTTGAGCTACAGTTTCAAGGTGAAGCTTACATTGTTTGCTTGCTTACATGCAGCTGACCCGAGTACAATAGGAGGAACTTAATAACCAGACTTAGCATTACCAACCTGTACCTGTATAAATATTCATCAATTATGGAAGCAAGCCCGACAACTGTAATTGCTCTGAGACACATACATATTTATGGAATGAGTGTATTGCAGTCCAGACAATGTCATACTTGTCAGAGCTTGCAGGCAAAACAATGCCACATGACACAGCTTAGGGAGTTGACGAAGGTTCTGTTATTCTGTTTGTATTCAGAGGATCTACAATAAAGCAAAAAGGAAAGACCTGATTATACCAATACATACAATAAAACACCTTTTTGCGCCGCTTTGCTTTCGATCTCATAATCAGTGAGCTTGTAATTAGTCGTGCCCCCTAACCCCTCTGAAATCCATGGCACTGAACACCAACGTGCCTGCAGCCAATCTTCCTGAGGTTTTGTACAACACAAGCTCACAAAGTTGATCTTTCCCTTCAGCCTTCTGTCTGCACTTGCATCTCTATTCTTTGCTATGGTGGATATATTGTGAATATTATTGCTTCATTAAAGGAAAGCCCTCTAAATCCAAATCAAAGCCTTTTTTAAACTGTCCTTTTTCCTGTATTTATGCACAGCTGATCTCTAATATACCTCAGCTGTTTAAATTTAAAGATAGAGTGGAAATTAAAAAGTAAAAAACTAAATGTAAAATAGAATAGATAGAAATTAAAGATTCTCTGCACCAACAGTTTTCACAACAAATTGTGCAAAAATGACATGAAATAAAGAATTAATTATGAATTCTGTAACATTGGGAACGTTACATATGATACAATACGCAAGCTCTGTAAATCTGAGTGTGTTGGTGTTTGAACAGAAAGTAGAAATTGGTTAAAAATGTACCTTAATTGCATGGCTGCTCTTTATCCATCCTGTCCATAGTGATTTTTTGGAAGCTGCACCCTGGTCAGGGCCATGTGTGAATGATACTTCTATTAGAGGGATTAGACTGATCTACTTACAGACCCCCCTCTGTGGCAGTTGCCCCAAGTTGCCTTCATTTGCCATGTTGAGTAAATTCTTACCGTGCTGTGTACACCCCGATTAGGGAGTGTGGGACTTAACCACCAACATCATCAGTCTTATGTCAAGCAACCCTGATGATTCTGTTGTATTTTGTTCACAGTGAAAGGGAGTATTTGAGATGCTGAAGAGTGTATTCAGATGTGGAGTGAGGCTGCATGGGGCAGGGTGATGACTGCTTTCTCTTGTGGCATATATATGTTAGATTCAACATATTTTGATTGGCATCTGGGTCTTTGCAGAAATTTTCCTTTGGAAGTATCTCTCTAATGCAATGCAGAAAGTAGGTTGAGAAGCATTTAGTTAAACACAAGGCCCCGGCACAATAGATGTGTGGGGTTTCTTATAGCAGTACTTGTGTTTGCGTTATGATGTTAAGTTAGCGACACTGTCATTTGGGGAATTTGGGGAGCGTTTGGCAGATGGATTGAGAAAGATTAGCTGTAGCAGCTGCGTTTGGGACAGAATCACAGATTAGGAGCTCTAATGTGCAGACCTGGCTTCTTCCTAACACTCCAGATTTGGGCACCAACACCTTCCTATCACTCAGTCAGGGAGCGTCAACACTTCAGCCTTCATCCCTTCCTCCCCCCGCTCCCTCCCCCCTCATCCTCTCTCCCTACTTAACCAGGTTTGTGTTTTGTTGTGGTGCTATTTTTGTACCTATATCCTTTTTACACCTATGACCTGGCTATCTCTTCCTGTTGAAGAAGTGTATTGATGATCCAGTGTACCTATAATATTTCCTGATGATGTATTGCTCCACCAGTGCGATAATGGGTGATGGTGAAAATGGGTAACCAGCCAATATCGGACTAGGTATACTGATACTCAGTGGGTGCTCGGGTGTGCGCAAATGTCTGTGTGCATGCCTGTGCGTGTGCATGTATGTGTGTGAGAGTGTACCTATGTTTGTGTGTGTTTTAGTGTGCATAAGTGAGAGGAGAGAGATTAACCCCATGCTATCCCCAATCCCTGGTTATGAGTTTACAGCGTCTGTCTGGCCATCTCACTGTTTAAACAACAATCTAATTAATCCTGTCTTTATTAGTTTCAGTGAACTGGGGAGGCAGGCTGGGAGGGCGTGAGGGAGAACTGGGAATGCTGGCAGAAAATACTGAGGAGGGAGGGGGAGGAAACCAAGTGCAAGAGCAGGGATTTAAGAGGAATTTAATGGCAGAGACTTGGGCCCTGTGAATGGAAAGAGGGATGTGAAGTGATTGTGAGGCAGGAGAGAAATTGAAGGGTTATAACATCACACAGGGGGAGAGATGGACGGACAAAAGGAGGAAAGTGGTCATGGGGAAAAGCAATGAACCTGAGAAAGACTGTTTTAAGCTTTATTCATAGAGTTAAATAAGTACTTTAAGATTGTGGGTGGTATACGGACAGACTAGAGTTTACCCCATCAAACAGATCTCAACATTTAAGACTTAAAAAAAGAGAGAGACTCACAACAGACAAATCTCTCATCGTAAGCTAACTACTGCCACCTACTGTCATAAGGGAGAAAAGAAAACACAATATAAAAATGCCAACTACTGTTACTCATCTTAACAGATGTTCACCTTGTTGCACTGTGAATTGGGTAATGCTTATATGACCTTTAATTAAGAGACTATGCTAATCTCCAGAATCATTGGAGCTGAGGGTAAATGTTTCAGAGCTCCTTGTTTGTGCCTACATCTTTAATTAACTCACCTTTTATTCGTGCTTTTAGACTGTCATCATGCCATGTTTTAGCGTTTATGTAGGTATCCACTAACACATGTGCCTATGTGTCTGTTTCTCTGCCCCTCCAGGCTGTTTGTAAGGAAGTGCAGTGCCTGTCTGCAGGTTATTGGCCGCTCTGAGCTGATAATGCGCGTGCTCGGCCAGGTGTACCACCTGGGATGCTTTAGCTGCTGCGAGTGTGAACGCCGGCTGCAGAGAGGTGATGAGTTTGTGCTGAAAGAAGGCCAGCTGCTCTGCCGCATGGACTATGAAAAGGAGAGGGAAATGCTGGCTGCTATTAGTCCCACACCAACCGAATCAGGTAAAATAGGTTTGTTACAAGGCTGTGTTTGCAATTACGATGCAGCACATTAAGGGTGTACACAGTGAACTAGCTCTCTGGCTGTAGGACACTGAGTCTGTGATGCACACACAACTGCTTAGTAAAACAGCATCATAATATAATAGCTCAGTTTTTAAATGATGTTTGGTATGGCATCACTAATTTTCATAAAGTGCTACTTTTGTATGTAAGTGTTTAGATTTTTAATCTGGGTTTTACACTGACATCTGGGAATTCATTACAGTATGTGGAGCTGATCCTGGACCTCCAGTGAGCTGCAACAACTTGTCACTGGGAACCCTAATATTCACCAAAACACAGACACAGGCTGTTCTGATTATTTTGTTATCTGCTTACTTTCCTCAGTGAAAAGTGAGGATGAGGATGGTGGAGGAGGCTCTGGCGGGGGGAAAGGTGGTGATGAAGGCAAGGAGCACAAGCGCTCCAAACGACCACGCACCATTTTGACCACACAGCAGCGACGGGCTTTCAAGGCCTCCTTTGAAGTGTCAGCTAAGCCCTGCCGCAAGGTGGGTGGATCCACTCGTCCTATCAGTGGAAATGTGTGCCACATAATACTCCTTGCATTCCCTTCCAAACTTCATTGTTCATGGTTCTGGCTGTCATTACTAATAGCAATTAATCAAGCTGTATCTTACACTGCCCAGTATGTATTTTAAAAACAATGAAAAACCCCAACCTGCAGGTCAGGGAGACACTGGCTGCTGAGACTGGACTAACAGTGCGTGTAGTGCAGGTGTGGTTTCAAAACCAGAGGGCCAAGGTTAGACATTTTATTTATTTCTCAAAGCCATATTCTGTATCACATATCAGCGTGCAGGAAAAAAAAATCCAACCGGCATGTGATTCTGTGCCTCAGATGAAAAAGATAGCTCGCAGACAGCAGCAACAGCAGCAGCAACAGCAGGAACAAGAGCAACTGGGAGGGACCAGGAGAGGACCAAGCAGAGGGGGCCGCCAGAGCAATGACGACAGCGAGGGTAAGAGCTCAAAACACCCGTGCAGGATCAAAGGGAAAAAAACAATGGGCTCAAATTAGAAGATGAAATGAGAGAAAGAAAGAAAGAAAGACAAAAAAACATGGTCAGGTCTGCATTTTTATCTTCACCCAGACGGATCGAGTACCCATGGCATGGATGGGATGTTGGGATATCCATCTCTGCCACGACAGCAGCTACTTGCTCTGGACCCCAACATCTATGGCGGAGAGCCATTTCGACATGGGCTTACACCACCTCAGCTGAGCAGTGAGCAGCTCCACTCCTATGGTAAGACAGGTCAAAGCTGTGAGTTTAAAATATATTGTGTCCCTCATCATAGTGGAATCATTTCTAATTTACATCATTAACCGTCATTCACACTCTTGTTGTTTTCAGACTCAGAGACGGTGTTCCATGACCTGGACAGCGATGGAAGCCTTGGTCACCTTGGCGACTGTCTCTTAGCAGCAGGGGAGGGCGGTCTCCTGGCAGGGCGAGTGGGGAACCCCATCGACCGTCTCTACTCCATGCAGAACTCCTACTTCACCTCCTGACCCTTATAAACTGTCACCCTCTCCCCTCCTGTTCCACCTTTCACCTCTGAGAAGCAGCTAATGGAGTCTGTCCATCAACACGCCTGTGGGACCATTCTCCATCAAACAGTCTACACCCAAACACCCTTCTGAGCTTTTATCACAGGCTAACATCATCACGAGCCAGACATAGTCACGACATCACTTTGCAACAGATTAGCATAATGTTCCCACATCTTTCCGAGACGAGAATCACATGCTGGAAATACAGACACTGTAAATGTCCAAGATAAAGGACCTCAATTTCTCTTCTTGTATTTATGTAATTATTCAATGAAACACATTTCATGGCACTTTCCAACAACAACAAAAAAAAATGAAGACACTTATCATACCTATCAATATGTATATCATAAATTACAGACAATAATTGGTTGTTGAAAGTTCATGTATTTAGGAATCTTGGCAGGTCTTAAACGCAGCTGAGGCTCAAAAAGAAATTAGTACATTGCGTACGTTTTTTGGTTTTCCCACAACTGGTGGTTAGATACGACTGCAGCATATACAATATTGTATATGGATTGGAGTACAGTTTTGCTCTCAGGTTAGTGTGTATGTTTATGAAACCTGAGCCACAACTCAGGATATTGTGCTGGATAGGACAACAATTTCACTTGCCCAGTAACTTCAACAACATAGATTGCAAAAGGAAAGAAACTCTCCGTGTAAAAGGATTATTTCAAAATGTATCCTCAGTTTTTGATAATGCATGACGCGTATAATATGGACCAAAAAAATAATAATTAAATTTTTTAGCACTTAGATAATAGTTAATACTACAGGGTTATTTGAAGAGCCTTATGCGGAAACAGGGTTGAATAAGTGATTATTGCTTTAGCTTTCCCTTCTCTTTTATAATGTAATCACTAAGAAACAGTGCGGTAAATTACAAACATAGACCTATAATTCCCCAAGTTTAGGACTCTGGGTACATGATGATGTATTCCAAATGTAAATGTGAGTAGGTGAGTTAATTGTTGTAGTCACTTTCTGTAATAATTTCCTTCTCAAAAAATCCTATTAGATACTGTTAGGTAGACATTTTGTACCTTTTTCTGTGATAATCAGCAAATATTTAAACTGTAGCATGATATTTATGTGCCACAAAGTAGGTCTAAAGAAATAGCCTCCAAATTTTTTGGATAGCAAGTGTTGCAGAAAGCACCAGGAACAGACTCACAACGTGTGCCAACAAAAATAGGAATAGGGTGATACTCGTTCTATTTAGATGCCAGTGATCGGCTACAGCCTGTCGCATTCTTTCATGACATTATGTTTGACTCTGATAACTTACACATGGTGTTTTTAAAGTGAAATTATTGTGAATGTAACTTATTTGTGCGGTATTAGATGAGTTTCTATCTTACTTTTTTGTTCAGTGACTGCCAGGTGATGTGCTTTGAATGTAATGTTGCCGTATCTTCAATACAATCTGCGGTTTCATCTTTAAAGTACACTTGCCTTATTTCTGCTTAAACAATAAATGATGATACATTGATCACTTGCTCATCTGGTATGAACCAAAAATACACTTTAAATGAAAGGAATTTGTTTCTCCTCAATTACTCCCCTCGAAGCTTTAATAATTGAACCGGAACATGTCTGTTCTGCTTAGTGGTCAGAGGGTTCATAACTCAACATCCTCCCTCTGTCTCTCTCAGTAGTCCTGCTGATTAGAGGTGCACAGCCTCCTTTATTCCCAGACTCCCTCTTTCTCACTCACTAAGTAGTCAGAAGACTTTGTGTGGGAGAAATACATTCCAGTTTAATATTTGACTCTGAGTCAGACCTGGAGAGGGCAAGAGTGAAAGGGACCAACACAAGCAACAGAAAACAACAGGGGATGACCACATCGGATGAGTATTAAAAGTATAATGTCAACTTTAATAAAATGGTTCAATAAAAAACAGTAGGAACTTGACTGTCTTGCGTACATGCAGGTCTGAATGTTATCTTCAAATGACAACAACATGATTGTAAAGTAAGTAAATATTTACACACAAAAGGTCTATCTCACAGTACTGCAGGATTAATCTCACATCAAGCCACACTGAGGAAAAACTGGTATTTCAACAGTTTAAGTGGCTGCGACACAGTTCACCTGTGCTGCTGCGGAAAGAGGTATAATCTGGTTGTGGAAGACGTCTGAATTCTACGACGGCTGAGGTACTGGATTTGAATCTGTGAAAAGAAAAAGAATGCATCTGTATCTTGACTACTAAAGGAATATGTCACAAATATGATGCAATATTAGTTCCATTTTGCAGACATGATAACGGTGTCTGTTTATTATTGTCCTTTTATATCAGACATTCTCAAGATGCCAAGTGTAACTGTTCTGAGTTTGAATAACCAACATGCACGAACCAGAGTGATAAGAGACAAATGAGGAGGCATAATAATGTTAACATTCACATCTCTTGTGGATTATTCTGGCATGGACTTACCCACTCCACTGAGGTCCACTGTCTCAGCACAACCCACAAAGCGAGCCACATGTGCTGCACAGATGGTAGGTTGTTCTTGGTTTTCTCTCAGGCACCGTTCAAAGTCCACAAACTCCTTGGAACAGTCCTGCCTGATCTTCTGTATCACTGGGCTTAACACATTAGATAGAAACATGCTTGCAAAATGTGTGTGAAAGAATGTAAGATTCACGTGTGGGAACGAGTGGACGAATGAGCTGCTTACTGTGATGATGTACAGTGTGCCACCTTCATCTTCAGTTCATGACACTTCTCCTGCCATGTTGATGGGTTGGACGAAACACATGACCCATAAGCCTCCATTTCTTTAAAGCAATACTTTGCCGTGATACCCATAGCAACCTGCCTGAAAGGTCACAGACACATATGAGATGGTTGTGGTTACACAGGTAAAATACGCCATTGATTATCGACCTGAATATGCGGTATAAGCAGTAAAATAAATGTGGTGTAGTAGGTTTACGAAGGATGCAGCTTGATTTAGCAGGGTAGAAAATATCTTTATTTACAGGTTGTGTATACTTCTCTATCCACACCATAGATCGGAGTAAATGTATAATTGATGTAAACCGAATTCGGAATTCTTACATGTTTCTCCTTTAAAGTGTTTCACACGAAGAAAGCAGATCAACCAAGGTTAAGGTGCCAATACTTCTGCATGTGCTTGTCGGTAAAGCTAAGACTGAGAGCACACCCATTGTTATTTGATTGGACAGAAATGCAACATTGGGAAATACAACTTTAATATTATTGGTTCGGGTTTGCGTCAGTCAAACTTGTTGACTACGCCCCTGTAATGACGATAGATTTATTAAAGGGGCAGCTACTTGTTCGCATAATTGAATATTAAAACGACAATTCTGATATTTTGCCAACCTCTATATTCATAATCTGCATAAGACTTACCCTGAACCTTATCTTTTAACAGCGTGGAACACAATTAATCGGTGTTTCTTCCGTTCAATCGTGTTTGGGCAGCTACAACGTTACGTGTCCCTGCGTGTTGACGTATGCGGAAGACATAGTCAGAGAACGGGTGATTCAGTAAACGGGCTCGGAAAGCAGGACCGAGCACCGCGCCGTGTGTAGGATCGTATTTTTACCGGCTACAGCACGACGGGGTGGCGGTGGATGATAGAGGGGGCCGGAGGGGTGAGCAGAGTACAATGAACGACGCCAAGAAAGACGAGAGTATGGCTGCAGACGGAATCCGGGGACCGGGTGAGCTGCAAATGGCCCCCTCTGTGAACCACAACCAGCATGACAGCAGCGCCGGCGACGAGCTGGTGAGCTCGGTGACGCTGTACAGGCGAAGGCCCCGGCTGCTACACGGCACCATCCTCCCGTTTCTGACTATTCTCTACCCGGGCTGGCTGTACGTGTGGTTAGGAGTGTACGGTGCCTCCGAGTATCCGGAGGCAGGCCTCCTGGCGTTAGCAGCGATCGGGATCGCGCACGTCCTCACAGCACTCTCTGGTTATTGGTCCGTGCACGCGCACTGTTGGCTCACTTGTTCCAAGGTAAACATAAATAATACTAATTATACTGCGACAGTCCGCTAATTTCCTTAAGAACCCCACTGTTTCTCCCATCCCTTTTACATGGAGGTCAAAGGTCAGGGACAGGTGGAGGTATGGAATCAGTGTCTTGTCCAGTCGCACTAAAGCAGAGGAGGTGTTAGGATGGAACCCTGTTTAATGGTTTAATGGTATAGCCACTGAACATTTAAACCCACGAATGACCAAACTTTTACTACAAGTTCCAAAGAGCAAATATATTTGTCTCATATCAGGGATTTTTCAATCTTCACAGAGACATTTTTGTGCTTGCTTTATGTCTGGAACATCACCCTGAGACTTTTGTACATTATATCCATAATTTCAAACACCTTTGCAGTCACAGAAAGATTGCTTTGTCTTTTTTTCTGACCAAATGTAAAAATCAGTGTGACTTTCTTTTAGATGAGGCCCCCTTCATGTAAGTTGTAGTAGAGGAAGATATGAAGTAATGTGTGATTCAAACCTTTAACCGGTTCAGTATGTTTTCTTTAAAGTAATTTATATTATAGTGACTTTCTGCTGCCTGTTTAAGAGGGAAAATAGCTTTTCTTTAAGTAATTGTATAGGAATATCTTGTTGTATTCAGGTACAATTGTTGCCGTCTCTTGTAAGGGTGTAGTAGTTATGTCTCTGTTCCTATCACATGTAAGAGAGACACTGTTCCAGAGGCACACAGTTATACCAAAAATAACAGTGACCTGTCAAAGTGTGTGAATGTGTCACCTGTTCCTTTATGTGTACAGGAACCAGACCCAAATAAGGCTACGCTGGCAAAGGTCATACCCACCCCCAACAATGGTTCTGCTGAGCTTGTGGCGCTACAGAGAGACCAGGTCAGTTGGAGTATTTACTCTCAGGATGCCTCAAAATATCTGAATTGGAAACATGTTCCAGATCTCACATCCTTTGTCTACAAAGCTACAAACAGTGTCATTTGATCTGGCCACTTCTGAAATCCACATCACCTTCATCAATCCTATCTAGGGATTGGTTCAGTATAATTTCAGTGTAGACTGTCATTTATTTTCATTAATGATTGGATTTCTCTAACCTGTGGCACTCTGCTTTATCACTGCCTTTTGATTGATTTTAAAGATACCATTATCCTAATATTCTTTGTTTTTACCAACAGGATGAAAATGGGGAGGCGATTCTGTCTCTGGAGTTTCAAAAGATCCGCTATATTTTTGACTACAAAGAGAAGAAATGTTTTCTACCAGTAGCCTTTCCTATCAGCCACCCAATGGGCTACTTTCAGTCTTGGCGGGGCTACCAGGAGGAGACTGAGCTCAGAGCTGCAGAAAAGCGATATGGTACCAACCGTGCTGAGATGGTGGTGCCAGATTTTTTGGAGCTCTTCAGAGAGAGAGCCACAGCTCCTTTTTTTGTTTTCCAGGTAAGTCTCTCTCACTGTGAATGTTTGTATGTTGCTATGTTTGTATCTTCTATAGTAAAAAAGTGAAATATAGTGATAGAATCTGTATTTGTGTGAAGTCATCTCCCCTCTGCCATCCATCAGGTATTCTGTGTGGGGCTGTGGTGTCTGGATGAGTACTGGTACTACAGCGTTTTCACACTTTTCATGCTGGTGGCGTTTGAGGCATCCCTGGTCCAGCAGCAGATGAGAAATATGTCTGAGATTCGCCGCATGGGAAACAAGCCCTACATGATTCAGGTAGGCTTGATGAAAAAAATTCTATGCATTTTATTTTAAAGGTTTGGAGAAACGTTTTGTCTTCAATCTCAAAATTCATTATACACAGTATGCACAGATGAGCCAAAATATTATGACCACTGACAAATGACACGGATAACACTGATTACCCTGTAAGAGCATGTGTTGATCTAAGTTAAACTAGATGTTAAATGGCCAGTCAGATCTTGTAGTCAGTGTTTTTGATGTGGGATAAATAGACCAGTACATAGACCATTGTAAAGGCCAAATCATTATGGCAGATGGCTGTGTCAAATGCTTTTTTGATATTCCTAGTCAGCAGTGGTATATACCGGACCCAGTGGTAAGTACCACACCTGGCACTGTGATGGGGGTTGGGGGGATGTGCTGCAAGAAACTGATCTGCAGTGGCTTCAACTTGTAGCTTAACTCCTATAAGGACAGAATCTGTTGCTAACATGCCAGATACTGCAGGACACCTTCAGAGCTTTGAGAGTCTTTGCCTTGGATCACAGTTGCTTGGGTAGTACACAAAGGAACAGTAGGCATAGGTGGTGGTCATAATGTCTTAGTTCATCACTCTATTTTCTATGTATGAATCATCCCGCATTAATTGTATGCCTTTTATGACAGGTATATCGCAACAGGAAGTGGAGACCTATTTCTAGTGATGAACTGGTCCCAGGAGACATTGTCTCAATAGGTGAATGTCCAGTCTCTGTTTGTGTGACTTCTCATCTCAAACATCAACTTGACTCTGTTCAGTTGTGCATAAAATGTGTGTTCTCTTCTTCATAGGACGTTCGCCCCAGGACAACTTAGTACCGTGTGATGTGCTGCTTCTCAGGGGTCGCTGCATTGTGGATGAGGCCATGCTGACTGGAGAGTCTGTGCCCCAGATGAAGGTGAGAAACTATTGTAATACATGGATGATAACACATTGTAGTGTAAGCCTCACTATTTTCTTAATGGCTATAGCTTATTGTGCAGTGTCGCACTAAGTGTTGATAATATGGCGTGTGCAGGAACCAGTGGAGGACTTGGACCCAGAGCGAATCCTGGACCTTCAGACAGACTCCCGCCTCCACATCATCTCTGGTGGGACAAAAGTGGTCCAGCATAGTCCCCCTTTAAAGGCCAGTGCTGGACTCAAGCGTAAGTACTCGTATGTTTTTTAAAAATTTCAACTGTTGACAAGAACATACGTTGGCTGTTGAATCAGTGCGTCTGTCTCTCTCCTTTTAAAATGAAGTGATTGGTCTTAAATAACTTTCTTTATGTGCAGCTGTAGACAACGGTTGTGTGGCCTATGTACTGAGAACAGGGTTCTATACCTCTCAGGTGAGGAATTTCTCTAATACATCTATATTACGATGTTTCCTATTTTTGTAGCCATGCATTTTAATTCTAATTTTCACAACATTGTCCTGAGTGGGATTGTGAAAGCATACTAAATATGTTTTTCTAAACTTGCACCCAGGGTAAACTATTGCGGACCATACTCTTTGGTGTAAAGAGAGTGACGGCAAACAACCTGGAGACTTTTATCTTCATCCTCTTCCTCCTTGTGTTTGCCATTGCTGCAGCTGCTTATGTGTGGGTTGAAGGTAAGGTGCACTCAGTGAACTCATTAAGGTGTAAATCTTAACAAAGATATTAGTATAGTCAGAGTCATAGTTATGAGGTGGAGGTGAGGGAATAGGTTTTATCTAAACAGTGTATTTGTTCTTTGTATTACCCTCCAGGGACCAAGGATGTCAGCAGGAACCGATATAAGCTGTTTCTGGAGTGTACGCTTATCCTTACCTCAGTGGTTCCACCAGAACTCCCCATAGAGCTTTCTCTAGCAGTTAACACGTCTCTAATCGCCCTGGCTAAACTTTGTAAGTCTGTGTGTGCTTCTCACAGTTTTTGATACTAAGCTTGTAACACCACTGTTTCACTCAAGTCTTCTGTTACTTCTCCTGCCCAGATGTATTCTGCACAGAGCCCTTCAGGATACCGTTTGCAGGGAAAGTGGAGGTTTGCTGTTTTGACAAAACTGGAACACTGACCAGTGACAGTCTGGTGGTACGAGGGGTAGCAGGTCTCAGGTAATCGCCATTGTTACTGTTTTGCTATAAACAGCATAAAATACAAGGCACAAACACGTAGCTTAACTGTACATTTACATACATTTGCATTATGTGGAGTGTATTGACTGATGTTTGCATTTATGATAGAGAGGGGAAGGAGGTGATGCCTGTAGCTGAGATCCCAGTTGAGACACATCGCGTGGTGGCCACCTGTCACTCACTCGTCACTCTGGATGATGGACAGCTGGTCGGAGATCCACTGGAGAAGGCGATGCTGACTGCTGCTGACTGGACCCTTACTAAAGGTACAGGAAAATGACCTCCACCATACGCACAGCACAGAGCAGCGGCTTGTGTGCAGCGGAGAACAGGCATATGCTTATGTTTGTGTGTAGAAATGCACATGGTATGTTGAGCCTGTTGTAATTTGACTACTACATATTAACTATTATTTTATGGGTATATTTGTTCATAATGGCCATAACTCTCATCTCTGACTATCTCTGACCAGATGAAAAGGTGTTCCCACGAGGCATCAAAACCCAGGGACTAAAGATCCACCAGCGTTTCCACTTTGCCAGTGCTCTGAAGAGGATGTCAGTCCTGGCTTCCTATGAGAAACTGGGCTCCACTGAACTCTGCTACATCTCCACTGTCAAGGGTGCACCAGAGACCCTCAGAGGAATGGTACATGCTGACATCATCTTTCATACATACTGTAGTGTCTTCCAATGAAATACGTCCTAACATAGCTGTGATTGTAGTTTGCAGAATGTCCTGCAAGTTACGATGAAGTCCACAGGGAAATGTCACGGGAAGGGGCGAGAGTTCTGGCCTTGGGCTACAAAGAGATGGGACACCTCAGTCATCAGCAGGTTCTTATCAAAGTTTTCTCAAAACAAAGATTGTCTGACTTGTCTGGGGATAAGTTGTTAGAAACTGAGCAAAATCTTTCTTGGTGTCACATAGGTCCGGGAGATGAGTCGCGATGCTCTGGAGTGTGATCTGCATTTTGCTGGGTTCATGGTTGTGTCTTGCCCCCTCAAGGGTGACAGCAAGGCTGTTATTAGAGAGATCCAAGAAGCATCTCATCATGTAAATGAACAGATGACACCAAATTCTGCTTTCACACTCAAATAGCATGCTTTTAAGATGCTAAATACTTCTTCTGCCTTCAGGTGGTGATGATCACAGGCGACAACCCTTTAACGGCATGCCATGTAGCAAGAGAGCTCCACTTTATTCAGAAAGAACACACACTCATATTGCAGCCAAGCCCCAATCAGAGTAAGACAAGTATCACTTTACAGAAATACATGTAAGAAGTAATGCAGACAAAGTGCAGAATTTTCAATCAGTATTTTTTGTTTTCCAGATGAGTGGCAGTGGGAATCCATCGATGGCACTGTGTGTGTGCCGCTGCCTCCTCCTTCTGTTTCTTCATTCATCCGTCAGTTTGACTTGTGTGTAACAGGGGAGGGGCTGGCCAGATTGAGCTGCGACCCCCAGCTACTCCACACCCTGTTGCCTCATATACGAGTGTTTGCCCGTGTCAGTCCAAAACAGAAGGTATGCCCTAAAACAGCAGCTGTGTGTCACTTTGAATTTGTGCTGGGTAACTGCCCAAACATAAGCAACATGAGGTTATATAAAGGTTTATAAACAACAGCTAGAGTGAAGTAAGCAGACAGTGTTTTGCCATCTCAAACATCTGTGGTCGATGTAAGATGTAGCAGTTGTTGTTAACATTCAAAAAGCTTATATGATCATTAACAATCCAGGGAGATCTATCCCAGAGTGGTCTGACAAGTAATAGAAACAAACTTAAGTAGATTTCTTAGGGGGTGAAATGCATTTTGAAGTTACATCCACTATGACAGATGGATATTACTGTATGTAGCAATGGTTAATTTCTCTGTTTTTTTTTTAGGAGTTTGTAATCACCAGTCTAAAGGGGCTGGGTTATGTGACACTGATGTGCGGTGATGGTACAAATGATGTGGGAGCTCTCAAACATGCGCATATAGGTAAGATTTATCACCCATCACGACTGAAAGCACGAGTCCTGTACAACCCCACCAGTGAACAATGATTGCCGTTTTGCTTGTCCTCAGGTGTTGCTCTGTTAGCCAATGCTCCTGAGCGCATGCCTGAAAAAAAGAAACGGGGGAGAGAAAAGGATGCATCCACATCAGAGTCCAGACCTCTCCCACCTGTCAGTTCAGGAGCCAAACTGAGCTCCAGAGCAGCCAGACAGCGGGTGATGGCCCAGAGAGAGGAGCAGCTGGCAGCACAAAAGGTGTGTGTCATTGTGAATTGAAATGAAATGCATTGTGTTCATACGGCCACAGAATGCAGCATGCTGGCTTATTTAGCTTCCTCCTCATATATCAATGTTGAGAAACTGTCAATTTATACAGCTATAAAAAAAATGTTTTCCTTTTATTAAATCAATAGGAGTTGTAGTGCACTGTTCTAAATGTTAGGATTTATCTGTAACAGGAGAGGATTAGTCAGGTCTTACGAGAACTTGAAGAGGATCAGGTCCAAGTAGTGAAACTGGGTGACGCCTCCATCGCTGCCCCCTTCACATCCAAACTCTCCTCTATACAGTGCAGTGAGTAACACATGTTTATAATTTCAACTCTTGGTGCAGTTTGAAAAGATCCAAACAAAAGAACTGAAATGTTGCTTCATTTTTATCCCCAGTCTGCCATGTAATAAAGCAAGGCCGTTGCACTCTGGTCACAACGCTCCAGATGTTTAAAATCCTCGCTCTCAATGCCTTAGTGCTGGCCTACAGTCAGTCTGTACTCTACCTCGAGGGAGTCAAGTTCAGTGATTTCCAGGCAACTCTGCAAGGCCTGCTTTTGGCTGGATGCTTCCTTTTCATCTCTAGGTCAAAGGTGAGAATTTCTGCTAAAGAAAAGACAGACTAAACATGTTTCTGAGTCTGTTGTTGACAACAACTAAATGAAGAACCTGTTTCCTTCTGATTTCACAGCCACTGAAAACATTGTCTCGAGAGCGACCGTTACCAAACATCTTCAATTTGTATACGGTGTTGACTGTGCTGCTTCAGTTTGCTGTTCACTTCTGTAGTCTGGTATACCTTTACAAAGAGGCACAAACCAGAAGTCCACCCAGGTAAATGAGAGAAAGACCAAGACATATTGAGAATATATTATGGCAGTTTGATTCATGGACTTGGTGTGTCTGAAATCCATAGAGAACTGTATCCTATGTACTTAAAAGTATTGTTTTGACACAAAGTATTTAAAACAAAGTGTTAGATGAATAAAATGACCATTATTATTATTATTCATAACATTAAAATAATACATTGTATCATTTTTTCATTTCTCTTTCGCAGAGAGGAGCAGTTTGTAGATCTATACAAGGAGTTTGAACCCAGTCTAATTAACAGCACCGTGTACATAATGTCAATGGCCATGCAGATGGCCACCTTTGCCATTAACTACAAGGTACTAATTCCTAACGCTGTTATTCGTTGTTATCTCTATATTCTGTATTGTGTATATATAATAGACTCAGAACAATTTTTTTGTGCCTGATAGGGTCACCCCTTCATGGAGTCTCTAAGTGAGAATCGACCACTACTCTGGAGTATTGCTCTGTCTGGTTTAGCAATTGTTGGACTTCTTACTGGTTCCTCTCCAGAATTCAATGAACAGTTTGCTCTTGTAGATATTCCAACTGAGGTGAGCTGGCTTTATTTTACCATGTATAGACTTCTTAAAGACTTGTAATAATGGCATACCCCATGAGGTAACCTGCTTCCTGTTTACTTCTTTGCAGTTCAAACTAATCATTGCCCAGGTTCTGGTGGTGGACTTCGTTGCTGCTCTGCTTGTGGATCGTGTCTTGCAGTTCCTGCTGGGCAAAGGAACTCTCAGGCTGCCTTCATGAACTCAGTGCCAACAGCGATTGCTGCCCTTACCAACCAAACTGTAAAGGGAGAGAAGACTTTGGAGGTGGAAGACAATTAAAGCTGTTGTGACAGACACAAGGCAGCTGAGACAGTCATGGCGTGCAGTACTGTACACTCTGTGTATCCCTTCCTGTGTCCTGCTCTGCCCCACCTTAACAATCTGTGTTTCTGTGTTTTCATCAACTCTCTGTTTTAATTCTCTTTGTTTTTTCATAACTCTTCAGTTTTTTCTACATTTCTCTCTCTTTCTTTATCTGTCCCTCCCCACTGCTACAAAAGGCCATGGAGACAGCAGTATTGAGTGGAGTGTGAGACTATGCCAGACAGAGAGAAACAAACAGGCACAAAAAGAGGCATTCTCCAAGAGAACTGCAAAAGTGTTTTTGGATTTTTTTTATTCCTCTCCTTGATTTTGTAAAAAGTGAAAAACATCTTTAACAGACTTATAAAGACTTAAACATACAAATCAGGAAGTCTGCCAAGTGTTTTGTGAAGTAAAAGTGATGGAAAAGGATGAGCATGTCCAGCTGGTTGTATATGGCCCTGTTCCCAAAGCAGGTAAGTAAAGAATGATCAGGGTCCAAGAGTACAGTCTGATCGTACAGAAGGAAGACAGTTGTTTAATGAGGGCTTTTATCTCATGGGACACATGACACTAACCAAAACAAATGTGCCAGGATTAGTTAATCACCATTGACAAAGGTGGTGAACTGATTCTAACTACCAAACATGCTGATTTCAGAAGTCATTGATAATTGCTATTAATCTTTAATATGAATGTATTCAAACCTTTGTTTCAAAAAGGAACCAGCAGTTGAAGCAACCTGCCTTTATCTAAAAATAATGTATATATTTCATTGTGAATCAAGTACTGTACTATGGAGCTGTTTTTGGCCCTGAAATCCAAAATATATCATTCAGACTTTCTCTGAGCAGGATAATATCACAAGAGTATATATATTCATGCAACCAAAAATATACAGTGTGA
>OOFC01008456.1:83139-96587 GCA_900323345.1 Pseudochromis fuscus
AATCCCTTAAAAAAAAAAAAAAAAAAAAAAATCTGAAACAAGCTGTAGGAGTGATTTACTATTTTTGCAGGAGCTGAAATCTGCAAGGTTTTTAATTACTACATTGTTCTTACCATCTGTGTGGTGGTTCTATGTATGGTGGTATAATACTTAAGCTGGAGTAGAGAAAAAAAGGAGGAAACACTTATTTGGCTGTGGGAGTGATGAAAACACAAAGCAGATGTTATGACAGTTGTCAGGTTGTTTGTTTATTTTGCCAGCACTGTCAATCAGATATAGATTAAACTACAGCGACAGAACCTCAATAAAGCAGACTAGTTGTGCTGGCTTTTCAGTCCTCTACTTATAAATATGGATGATACATTTCCAACTTTAACTCTTACTGTTGCATGCATATTTGTAATAATAATTTATCATATGGAAAATGGCAAGATTTGAGTTTTAGATACACTGAGTGCTGAATTTACTTTGATTTGCTTTATAAATGTTTTATAATAAACTACTTAATTTCTTCCCGTAGATGGACACTCAGCATAAAATGGTTCGAGAGTTTCTCTCCATCAAAGAGCATGCACAGTTATTGGTGAAAGAGACTAGTGGACGATTGGGTAACAATCTTTTTGTCATCAATCTCTTCTATTAGAGAACAGTTTTGGCACTTTCAGCAATGATTTCGCAAATTAACTTTTAATCTCATTACTGTTTTCTACCAGCGGCAGACTCAGGATTCCAGGATCTTTCATCCGACCCTCTCAGGAATCTTATGGCAGCACCATTATCCACTGCAACTATATAGTTACTTTGGTTAAAGGCAAGCATAAACAACCTGTCTTGTAATGGACATTGACTTGGAATATAATGCTCATATGTATCATTGTTAATTTTACTGTTACCTGATTTTGGAACATGTGCATTTGCTTTGCCTGCTCTGTCTTGTTTTATCATAAAGTAAACTCTCCTTTTTTGTCATCTATGTGAAATAAAACCATTTCAGTCGACACCAGATCTGGTAATGGGGGTAATTTGGGTATTGCACATGTTTGACCAGCAGGTGGCAGTGGCTGGCTATACAAAATTGAAACTAGCTTGGTGAAGTGTAAGAATGGATTTTTTCTGTTAAGCCTTAATTAAGTGCATTTTCACTTGTTAAAAATCTGAAATTGTTCAAACTTCATTACTACCTCATAAGAAATGGACAGATGCTCCAAAACTTTGCCAGCATCCTGTAACATATTACTGGCAGTCATTCATAAAATAAGCACTGACCAAGAAGTGTCCCACGTCTTGGAAATAATAACCATTCTGAGTTCATTTTTATTGTAAAATAAAACTGATTTTGTCTTTATAAAATAAAAAATAATAAAGCCATGGCATGTAATTGAAGTGATATTTTAAAAGGTTTGAGTATTACTATTTAGTATAAATATTCTTAACATGGAAACAAATAAAGCCCTGCCAGTATACTTGGTGTCATTTTCAAAAACAAAAATCACTCAACCTGTTTAGAAATTTGCCATTTTTCAGTTGGAATTTATGTGAACAACAAGAAAATGTAAGAGAAATGAGTTTTAATACTCATTACAACTAATTAGTTCTCATTTGCATTTTGCCTGCAGTCTTTAGGCCTTTTTTTGCTCATCTTCACATTTACTCTCCTTTTGGTGCCGCATCTATTTCACTTCATCAGTGTCTCCTGACCATTCAGGAGGAGGCCCCTCCCCCACAGTGACTCACCCCCATCTCTTGCGTTTGGCTTGGTCACTGATGCAGAACGAAGCTTTGACATTGTACCAGTCAGTCAAAGCTTTGTTTGCTATCAGTCCCATCTCTTGGACCCATTCACTCATTAATGTTCATACCTAATTTGTTTCTCTAAATATTACAGGCAGAAGAAAACCCCCATTGCCAACAATATATCAGACTAAATGACTTTTTTGCTCTGCAGTTGTGATCGTCAACACAGAGTATGGTGAATTTTCCCTGTGATTGTATTCAGGGGAGTGACTAGAGAGCATAGGGACAAGCAAAGAGAAGACAAGCAGGGTTGTGACCGTGAGAGTTGTGAGTAAGGGAGGATGGTGCACAGCAGGAGAGATCGATTCTTATTTAGATGAAAATGAGGCTTGATGCTTGTGGGGTGAGAGGAGGGCAGCTTTAGCATCCAAATGAATAGAAGTTTCACAGAAATGATCCTTAAATGAATCACCAACAATAAAACATAAAAAGTTTACAAAGCCACTGACATAGTCATTTTACTTTCAAGGAAGGTCTCTTGACAATGATAGAAAATGACTAGGGGCTAAGCAAATGGGTATTATGAATTGCTGCTTTAAACAACCGCAGTGATCCCAATTACTGGCTTGTTAGGAGTTATTTTTAAGTGTTTGATTTGAGTGCAAAGCATATTTGAATATAGGTATGTTGGGTGTGACCAGGCTCTACAGGTTCCTTGTCTGTAGTCAAATATGAGAAAGAAATAAAGAAAATGAAGGTTTTATGTGATGTTGTATATAAATATTACATTTTTCTATTCAAACCCTGAAGATTACAGGATTATGATTATTTGAGGTCAGGATATCTTCTTAAGGGGTTAAAATGAACTAGCAATTTCTTATAACCACCAAGAGGCCTGAACTGTGACTTTATGCACATGCAAAGTACAATTACTGTTTAGGTTTACTGTATTCTCTATTCTTGTTGTCTCTAACTTTAGATTGATTAGCTCCAGATTGTAGTAGATGGATGGTTGGAGAGTCAGCATAAACCACTGCCAGTTTGGTCCTACTCCCTCATGCACACCCATCATCTCTTCTCAGCATAGCAAGGCTCTGCTGCAGCTCTCCTCCACATCCATTCAGTCGGCCATTCGTCTTGGAAAGCTGTCTCTCTGATCTGAGTGATAAACTACAGCAGAATTGCCCAGTTCGCAAAAAACGAGGACACTTGTTTTCAATCTGCTGTCAACATTTTCATACTGAAAACTGATGGGATGTTTCATTCATCGGGGGGTTTAGGACAGAATGATATTCTGAAGTCTTTACTGTTTTGCTTTGGGATTGAATGTTGCATTGAAAATTGGCACACACTTTGCACACATACGGGTATTGCTATATAAATGCACTTCATTTGGTGCGTTGACTTTTAAGCACAGCTTACCCAGTATATGACACCTACAGAGCAAATCAGCTTAAACACTCTTGTATTTAAAAATATGCACACTTTCTCAGGCAAGGATAGATCGCAAGTTTTCAGACACTTTTACATTTGCTCAAACAAAATCAAGTAGAGGTGAATCAGGGCAACTGGATTTCTGGATTGCAACTGGCAGCTCTCATCCAAGAGGCTTCTTCAACACTGAAGAAGGAATTTTCCACCAAGCAGTTTTCCTGATTCAGTGCTACTTGGACAAACATGACCTGTATAACAGAATCTTCTTCAACAGCTTGCTCAAAACGTCCAGTCACAAGGGGTCTAACACCTTATCACACAATATTGTCTAATGGTTAGAGCTTAGTGTGTGGAGCTTGTTAAAAAGCTCAAGTAGCACAGTATACGTTAAGCATCAACATCAAAGTTTCGTTCACCATCTCTGTTGAAGGGGTTCGTCTAACCCTTTTTAATAAATGAGAAAAACCAATTATAATAGGACAAGCCATGCTGATGACGTAAGGGGCTATCCATTTGTAAAGGCAGTGCACGAGGAGAGATTTAGTCACCTGGGGAATAATGCAGTTATAAATGTTGTGTACTAATATTTCACAAGCTAGTATAGTAATGTATTTCTACTGGTATTTGCGTTTTAAATATATATTTATAGAGTACTTTACTGATTAAACCACCCGCGAGCTCGCGCTCTGCGAGTTTAATGGTCAACGCGACGCACACGGCTCGCGCAGATAAGAACATCCCACATACTCGCGCGACATCAACAACAATGGCAAACCGTAGTCTGTTTTGGTAGCAGATTTCTGATTTGGAGCTACGCGGAGCGAAACTCAACACAGTCGTATTCCTTTCGATTATTTGGGGGGGTTATTTTAAGACAAGTGTGTGGTTATATTTTTAGGTTTTAATTTTTTTTTTTGAAAATGTGCGAGGCGCTGTTGGCGAGCTCACACAGTCTGTGCATGTGTGTCCCTGCTGCTGCTGCCTTTCTGCTGGGCTACAGCTACTAACCTAGCTGCTCTTCACTCGGTGGTTAGCTAACGTTAGCCTGGCCGCGTTTATTGACTTGAGAGGGAGGAAAAAAACAAAACACGAGCGAATGTAAAACGTTTTCCGTTTTATGACAACAGCCACCAAACTGTTTGCCAACCGTCGGATACGCTAAACGTGGTGTTGTATGATTTGTCGTAGAAAACACTTTGCTGGCTAGCTAACAGGCTAGCTATTTGTGTGTATTTCTTCGACTGAGGAAAACGGCGAGTTTTCTTTCAAAGTATGGATGACCAGACCAGGATGTTGACGGGTCTCACCGGACTCGGAGCACTGGCGCAAGCCGATGTCGGTGACCCAGACTCGGTCAGGAAACAACAGTCCCTCGGTCAGCCTCAACAAGACATAGGGGATATCCTACAGCAAATAATGGCCATCACCGACGAAAGCCTGGACGAAGCGCAGGCCAGGTAAGACAGGCGAAGAGCCATTTTCCACACATGAGAGCTAAGCTAAAGTGCGGTGTATGTCTTATTTTTTGGACTTGTACGTTTGGAATATCATCATTAATGCAACTTCACGTTACTACGTAATTTGGACCTCAACCAATAATGCATATTTACTTAGGAAATAAACACATCAAACAGCCACATAACAGTGTGGTAGTTTGTAAGGTCTTTGTTACTTTAAAACGCGCTTTTATTGCAAACCCGTAGTTTGTAAACATGCTCACTTGGTTATAAATAATGTTAGGACGCTAACCTTAGCGGGTTTATCAATGGAGTGTCAGATTTTTTTTAAAAAAAGTTTAATCTCTCATTTGAATGTGTGACAATAGTGGCCGTATGAAATGCACATACCCCTGTGCTAACGCTTTGCTTTATTCTCGTTGCATGGGTGTC
Source organism: Pseudochromis fuscus (assembly GCA_900323345.1). Classification (NCBI taxonomy): domain Eukaryota; kingdom Metazoa; phylum Chordata; class Actinopteri; family Pseudochromidae; genus Pseudochromis; species Pseudochromis fuscus. The sequence continues at coordinate 88,197 of OOFC01008456.1, forward strand.
TTGGATTGACAAAAAAAGTAGTTTTGCATAACCCCCGTATAAAGAAAAATCTTATTTCAGTGGCACACATTTTCATTACACTTTTCACGAAACTACCAAGAAGTGCATCAACAACACAAAAATGCTTTTTAAGTTGCTCCAGTCAGAACTATTTGAATAGTTCTGGTGTTGTTGCCAAAGCTTTCACATATTTTTAAAATTACTTTACCACATTAGACTTCCCTGATGATAATAATATGTATCTGGTGTTGCTTCACATCAAATTTGTGTCAGTAACATAAGGTATTGAAGTGCAAATGAGTGGATAAATTAAGGTAAGGTTAAGGATTATTCAGTCCTAGATATCAGCCAAGTGCCGTCTCTGATGACAGCAATTATTCATGCATATGACTTCTCACGTAATGTTTGTGTTAGAGGTGTTTTTTTTCTATCATTATCATAGAGAGTATGCATTTTTTAGTGAGCGCCTGACCCACACTCATTTGCCATGTGGCTCAAGGAACATAAGGTCAGTTTCAAATGAAGCGTCAGTATTTCAACAATAGACAACCGTCCACTGCAAGACTGTGGCCACAGTGTGATGTGTCATTAGCTAGTGATTTTCCACCCAACATTTGACCACCTGGTTCTCTTAATTAATTCACTCCTCTTTCACTCCCTCCCTCCCTGGTGTTCATCCTTTTCATTGTGTGCTGGGTGCAATCAATTCTCCTATAATGTGTACGCGAGTGCAGCTGTCCGCAAATCGAGTTTCTATTAATGAGATGGTGGTGAGGAGGGGATGATGCTATACTGGCGGCCTATGAACATTGGGATATTACCTTTTCTTCACTACAACTTTGAAGACTTAATCAGCCCTAATTTCATTGTGCAAACATCTTTGCTTTAGAATTTTTCACGTTTATTTTTTTTTTAAGCATATTTTCTCCCAGTGTATTATTTCTTTAACATATGATTTGTGCTGCCAATTCACAATGGTTAAACTATTGTGAATTTAATTATTTAAATGACTATTATTTGGTTTTAAAGAGCTAATTATAGTTTAGGATAGCATGTAGGAAGCCTATTATTAGATGTTAACAGTCTGTTCTGAAAAACTAATTAAAGGTGTGGCTGCTTTCGGAAGTGCCAGAGGTGTCCTTGCCTGTATGCTTGTATTGATCTAAACTCCCACTCAGCGCATGTTCTCCTCATACTACATGTGCTCAGGCTTAATACTAGAATGAGTACAGTCTACTGTAGGTCAGTGGACTTGAGAAAAATGATGGCACATATATGAATATATATGTTGCACAGAGTATATGGCATGTATTGGGGAATTCTGATGATTAAAACATCTTCTGACCAGTGTGTTGGCATTAGCTGACAGACTAGCTTGCACAAAGTGTGCATCTGCTTGGCTGTTTACTAATATACTTCTCATGTTAATTTACAGAGGTTGTTGTTGTTGTTACTGATAGGTTTGCAAAAAAAATAGGAGTTGGTTTGGCTCAAACTGTAAAGTTTTTTTATCAACATCCTTCTTAACTTTGACCAAGTTTATCACCCACAAATCAATTCTTCCCTCGGTCATGATCTACAAATTTACATGTGAGGTGGCTCACATGTGAGCATGACGTCCTTGTCGTGCCGGGTGGCAGTGTGTTGGGATGGGGAGTGGTCAGGGCAGCGCAAGAACTCAGTGTTGCAGAGTACACTTCCTGCGCACCATCCACCCTCATCCTCTCACCCTGTCGCCATATGTTCAGATGCTGGCCAGAGGAATCGCCGGCGCATTGGGGTGGATCAGACGACCCCACAGAGGGAGGGAGAGCAGGGGGGGGCATGGCAGGGGGTGGCCTGCCACTCAACTTCCAGCACAGGTCAGTACAGGACCGCATGAGCACCCCCTTCTCCCCCTCCTGCTCATACCCTCCATGCTGAAGGCAGCCTTCCCCCCAACTCAAATCCAGCAGTGACAGAATTGGTGGATAAAATTTCACATTTAGTGGAAGACAATTAACTCTTTACATCACACTGCCTCAAAATTCTCACAGAAAGGCAGTTTTATTTGCGGCATATAGCAGTAGGTGCACTATTTGCTAGTCCCCTCATTAATACTGCAATGGACACTCACAACTGGAATTGGTGTTGAGGTCAGGTGTAGCCAAATCATATTCATCTGTGTTTGTTTGTGTTGTCAGTGATGTTCTTTGGAGCATAAATGCCTTATTTCGGGGTGATCTTCAGAGTTTCTTTTTTCCAGTTCATGTTCATTAGTAATAGAAGTCTCATGCTGACTTATCATTTTTTTCACCTAAACTTTGACTGTATGTTGCACTTTTAAAGTTGTTGCCATTGAAACTAGTTTTTGCTAAAAGAAAAAAAATGGTGGCTGTTGTGACATCTGTTCATACATTTGTAACTGTTCATACAACACTCGCACATGCTTGTGTTTTCTTAATTTATAGGACCAGTGCTTGAAAATACCGGAGGTAGGGGGTGGGGGGCGTTGGCAAAATTACAGACATTTTAACAAGATAATCCAACATTACAACAGCACTGCAAACAATGGGCAGTTTGAGTTAACAAAGCCTCTGTGACAGTTATAACAATAACATTAAGTTATGATATGTAATGATGTATTGCATGTTTAATTACACACATTCGTTCTGTGTTCCTTTCACATATTTTTAAATGTGGCAAAAAATACAAACTTTTAAAATGTGTTTCCATATGTGCCCAGTAAGTAGTGTTCTCCGCCTCCCTGATGTAAGCAGTGTAATTGGAATACACTGTCAGTATAGTAGTTAACATCAGAGAAAATTGTGTAAAGTCATTTAAGGTCGTATTAGAATCATGGCTTTGCTGCAGCATTACACTCTTGCAGTTTGTAATAAGCTGTAATGGTATGTGTGTGTCTGTGTGTGGGTGCATGGATACATTTTGTCAGGAAATTCTGTTGCTAAGGTGTTCTGATTTGATTATGGTGACGTTTAGAAGTTTTGCCTTTTCTCTGTTTTACAGGCCGTTAGCCTGTTTGGCAATAAAGAGAATGTCTCTAATTAAATTAAAATTACATCTTAATCCTAATCCTCACTATCAACTCACCATCTACTTTCATGGAACAAGTCTTTCTCTAAGAGGTAGAAATTAGATTACTGTGTATTAACTCTGAAATGTGGTGTTCAGTAATGATGACCTTGAGGTTTGGCATCATTACCTGTCCCACAGTGCAAAGCATCCAAATGACAACATTACTCTTGCTAGTTTGGATTGATGCATCAGGGATGTTTCTGCACTGATAAAGGCATTTGGCTATTGAAAATGCCTTTAAACAACATGGCTCTGTCCTGCTGTGTTGCTCTACACTGTTGAAATGCTGTATGCATAATACATACAGCTCCTCTACCTGTTTTATGGGGGAGGACATGGAATGACTTGAGATGGAGGTCTGTTTATCGTAATCCTCCTCGCTCTCTCCCTCTCTTATTCCCTTTTCTCTCTTACAGGAAGCATGCCCTGAACTGTCACAGAATGAAGCCAGCCCTCTTCAGCGTTCTCTGCGAGATCAAAGAGAAGACGGGTGAGTTTCTACTTCACTCTTTCACTGTGTTCTCCAGTTTGCACAGGTTGTAGCCTAGTGTGGAGATGTAGTCTGCCTTTGCTCCAGGTTATTTTTTGTAATGACCTCTCAGGGAACTGTATTGACCTATTATTGATAGTTGATTACTGATTTATCTGCATGTGCTATGTGTGCTTTGGTTCAAGATCATTGTAAATATGCATCACTGTTTTGGCTGCTGTCCAGACTTCACACTGACCAGCTGAAACTAATCTTAGTGGATCGGTGTCTTTTGAAACTTGAGTCAGACAGCAGAACATGCTAACAGCTATTTATTAGATGCCAAATTGTTTTTCCATTTGACCTAAGTATGCTCTGCATGTTTTAACAATTTGTCAGTTTTAAACTCAAAAGAGGAGCAGTAGAGTGACAACATATGAACCAACAGGTTTAATGTCAGCAATATTTGCAATGCTAAGTTGGGTGGGGGGACCTACTGCTACAGTTAACACTACTACAGACTATGTTAGGAAACTTATTTGAATTATTAAAAAAAAAATCAAACCTAATCCAAATAGAAAGTTTATGCACAGTTGGTTGACAGCAGGCAGATATGGAAAAACTCCACAGGGGTTATTGCTTTACAGTCAAACTGTTAAGCTATTTCAGTACAAAGAGATTTTCTTTTCTCCACTCCTGTTAAAACAGCTTCACCACACAGTGTAGGGTAATTGTGTATTGGGAATAAATTGCTATGCATATCAATGCAGTAGCCTCATCCAAACACAACATAAAAAGCTACTATTCTGACACTATCTTAACAAATAAGGCTGAATTTCAAATACACATAATCAGGTGGAAATGATCACCTATGTACATGTCTATATTCAAAGTAAACACAGTGCCTATTCTCATCTTGTTAGCTATTCGAGTCAGCTATCTGACAGATTTTAGTGTTGTTCAAAGGAGGCCAGGGATGGATGGCAGATTGATGGTTATGGTAGTGTGAATGGGGTGGGTTTTTGAAACCTCTCTCCCTTCTTGTGCTCTATGTGCTTTTCTCTCTTTGACTGTCCTTGTGTATCTTCTAACAGCTAGCCTCTCTTGTTCAAATACAATTTGAAAATGCTGCACTGCTGCCTGTTGTGGCCCTCTGTCAATAATGTATTATTGCTCTCCAGTGATTGGAGAAAAGTAAAGGCTAGGCTTGAGTGAGTGGGGCAGGGTACACTGTTTCCCAGGCAACCAGTGGTCTTATTTACCCTAATGCCATTCACTTTGATTTTCACATTTAGTCTCCCTGCAAACCGGAGAGAGGGTCTGTGAGTAGTCTTACAGTAAGCTGAGCAGATAAACAGACGAGGCATGGAGGTAGGTTAGCAATACATTCATGCTGGAGGTGAATATGCCAACCATGAGATATAGAGATCTTTGGCTTTGCCTGCGCTCTGCTGGCCATCTGCCACGTAGTGCCCTCCTAACTGCACTGTGTACCTGCTTTGGCATTTCTCTGCTACTCAGACCCCCTGTAGGCCCCATTGTGTGCCTCTGGAATGTGAATTGACTTCTCTTCATTGCAGCCTGTGGAAGACCCAATCAGTAGTCCTTTAGTATCTTCACAGATTTTCTGCAGTATTTTCCTCACTAACAAACATGCACTTGTGTTGGCACAGCCTCGTACACACTCCTTGCACACACACACACACGCACACACCAAACAGGGATAAAAGCAAACTCAGTCTTGGGTCTACTCCTACTGCCTCGGTCTTGTCCTCTCCCCCTCCCTCCCTCTGCCTCGCTCCCATTCTTGAAAGAGAAGACTTGCTCTGAACTCGGGGCTTTGATATGGTAATGTAATGGTGGTGGTGGAGGAGGGGAGGTGGGGCATGGGGGATGGGAGGTGAATTCCTTTGAGTGCTGCAGTTGGTTAGATTGTTTTCATTGTAAAGGAAATGTTCTGCGCAAATGCCAGTACCCCCCCCTCCTACCGCCACCACTCCAAAACACCCCCCATTTTACAACAGTGCCTGCGTTGTCCTGAGCTCTCACATTAAACATGACCTCCATCTGCGTGAAATTTGATTCTTGTTAATACTTTATTAAACATACACTCCAAAAAAGAAATTAAAGCACTTGGAGAGAGACTAGAAATGATCAAAGTTGAGAGCCAGTGGCTTTGCTTCAACTCAGTTCTGTTCTCCCTCGCTCTCATGGGTATTTGCTGTAAAAATAGCTCTTGGTGCAATGGGACAGCTTATGCCAAAATCTCTCACAAGCTACTGCAGTTCACTCTCAGAAGTTTTTCATTTAGTTTGGGCATGTTTCAGGCATTTCTCCTTACTTTTATGCATTCCTTGTGCTTTACACATGACAAAAGTGAATCTGTCACTCACTCTGTTTTGCCACCTTCCTCACGTCCTTCCTTTTTTTTTCAAGCCTGAACATTCCCAGTTGTTTATTTTTGGAAATGTTTTAAATAAAAATAAAAATAGTTTTGCGAGTGAAATTAGAACTATATAGTTTGGAGACAGCAAAGTGTATTACAAGCCTCTCCCTCCTCCTCCTCCTCACTTGGACAAGTTCACACCCCAACACTTGCCACTCATCTTGATAAGCTGTCTGATAAACAACTCTGTGGGATAAAGCCACGAGTTGGCTGTGTGGAAACAGTGGTAGCAACTTACCTGTCTAAGACTGGAATGGCTGGCTTTGTGTCGCCTCTAATTAAAAGTTGATGTGTGAGTCACATTTCTTAGGAAATGCATTTGTCGGTACAACACCACTCATACATATTTTTCTGCAGCTATAGTGAGGATTTAACAGTGGGGACATCCTGATGGCCTGCAGCCAGTGTGATGTTAACTTGAGCCAGTTGGTTTCTCTGTTAGGTGCCCAGTTGTGCCAGTATCCCAACAATGTGTCTGGGGCACTGCTTAATTGCTGTCTGCCTCTGCCACCGGCCTAATTCCTTTTCCCTGCACATTTTCTGAGCCTCCACATCGGTCAGTGTTTTTAGAGCAGAGACATTACCCAATTCTTCAAATAATGAGTTTAACAATCAAGAATATGCCTGTGATGTTTTGCGTGTGCTATCTACTTATGTTTGAGAGAAGCATCTCCTTTTTACAACACCAAAATCTCGCTATCAATTCTTGCCAGTAGAGCCAGCAAGTATGATGCCAAAGCAGCGAGCTGACAACCCATCATCACATCCTATTAATGTTTTGACAAGATGGTCGGGTGGCTGGATTTAGCAACCTCAATGAACTCACTCTCTGTGTTTGTGTTTTCAGTGCAGATTCTCATAACACTTAATGCAAAAGCTAATCTTGTTTAGTTATGATGCTTTATCGATGAATACCAACAGGGTCAATCATACCCTGATTTTTTTTTGTTGTTTTGTTTTTAAACATTGTCACATTCAGATTGAATTTATTTTTCTGTAGATTTGTTATTGTGTATTTTCCATTTCGCCAAAAATGATAATTATTAGGCTCCTTTAAAGAATTGTTGTCTCGGCTTCTTGGCATTGAACAAATCTTCGCAATTTATTTGTAACCTGTAGCAGCCCATTCACACCAATGCAGCAACTGTGGTGTTTAATAGTGTAAGATTTAACTGAACCACCATCTGCTTTTTTTCACACAGTAACCTAACAGCTGTTAAATCCTTAATAAGTTTCTTAATGGAATTATCACCATACCTGTGTATTCACATACTTGTTAACTGTATGCATTACAATACCATTTCAAAAACCAAATGGACCCTGTTACATGTTAATTGAATAACAACAACACATTTGGAGTTGTAAAAACACCAAAACAAAACACTGTTAAGTCACAAATCATTGTAATGTGTTAATACACACTGAGAATAAACACTCAGCCTATTTAGAACCTTCAGATATCTATTTAATCTGTAGATCCTTTAGTTTTAGAGGCCACCTATTAAATTTGACACCAAAACGTCACACTGCAATCCTACCCAGGGGGTGCAGGGGGAAAAACCCTTCCAGCATCATATGATCAGTTTAAATGGTTGTATTTCACAGACTTTGACTGAGTACAGTACATGAAGTCTAGTGAATCACATGCCTCATTAAAGCAACTTAATTATTATTAGTTTTCAAAGAGCCCAATTTGGAACAGAGCCATAAAATTTTATGAGTTGTTAGGAACCTGAGGGAAGTATTTTATTATATTTTATGAGGGGAAGCATACAATGAATTTTAAGCCAAAAGCATTAACAAGATAAAACATGTTTGGTAAAAATGCAATCTGATAAAGCTACTCACCCTGCATTTTTTTTTTGTTTGTTTAATTATAACCAAGGTCCAAATGTGAGAATAGGTCATCCACCTTTCTACTGTCACCAACTTCTGACATGATCACATCCTCGGGCTTTCTATTGTAAAGAGATATTTTTATATTTGGTTTACAGTGATACAGGATTATCTGATCAGCTTTTCAGGAATCTCAGTTGGGTTTTGCGGTGTCCTGCCACTCAATTGTTTTTTTTCTTTGCCCTGCTCCTTTGCAGAAGAGGATGAAAAAAAGATAGTGTGTGTGTGTGTGTGTGTGTGTGTGTGTGTGTGTGTGTGTGTGTGTGTTGAGGGGGTGCAGAAGCGATACAGGGAGATTGATGAGGCAGTAAGAGCAGGAGTAATTACTCGGTGTCCATTCCCCAAGCCAGATTGGCAGACGGCTAATATCACACAGACCCCTGGCCCTGACAGACACCACCCCCCACCCCCTCCCCAACTCAAACTGGGGAAGGCAGAGCACCCCAACCTTCAGTGTAGGCCTAATGGTGTGTGGGCCAACTGATTTCCCCATGTGGTATTATTC
>OOFC01008464.1:2035-19877 GCA_900323345.1 Pseudochromis fuscus
TGTAGGGAGAATGAGTGAGTTGTTGAAGCAGACAGAAGTTTTAGTAGCGTGCGTATGTCACATTCCTCCCTCAAAGAGACTCGCAGCATCATGTTAGTTTTCTCCCAGCGCACTCGTACGCTGGCGTCTGTTTTTCAAACCGCTTCGGATTAAACCTCACACACTGACACATTTCTGATTAACCAGTAGAAACAAATAAGTCCCGATCACCCCCACACCTCATTAGGAGCTCTGTCTATAATGATGATAGTGTGACGTGAAGAGAGTGACGAGCAGTCCTTTATAGTTGCCAGTTACCGGGGTGAAGCGATTGTGTGAATGAAAGCCAGATCGTTAGTAGCCTGGTGTCAACAACCTCTCATTAGTCCTGTATAGTGGGACATATAAACATCACCATCCACCTCCACACACACACACATTAGTCCCCCTGTAGTAATCATGAAGGCTTGTTAAACAAATTGTAGCACACCTTAGATCCTCATTAGGTGTGCTTAGTAAAGATCGGTGTGGCTGCTGGTTAAATGACAGAGACGGGGAAAGAGCAAAGTGAAGGACAGATGGAGAAGACGTGAGGAGGGACTGGTCAGCTGCAGCCTGATATATGAGTGGACACAATAAGCAAAGAGGGGGCCAGGCCAGCCTCTGCCACATGTGAGTGTGAGCTAAAGGAGTGGGGGAAGGGAAAAAAACTGACCACACAAGCTGGGACACACAGTCTTTACTACTGCACAGAGAGACTCAAGAAAGAAAAAGTGTGAAGTAAAATCTGAGTAAAACAAACTTGAAATATAAAATGAGAAGGAAGAAGGAAAGAAACATTATTTAAAGCTGACTAGCTGCATGGTAGTTTACGGGGGTGAAACCGTGTGATCGGCTGTCGGTGAAGCCACATTAATGTCTTGTCAGTTGATTTAGACTTTTAAACGACTTGGTGGTCATATTTTTAAATCAGATGTGGTACAGTATTTGATTGGCTGTGTGGCCCGTTGGACGTGCAGGCACAGAGAGAAGGGGGAAGGGGAAACAGGAGGGAGAGGGAGGGTCTTCTCCTCAGCCGATCCTCCTTTTCCCACTGACTTCATGCTCAGGGTTTTAGACTATGGTCACTGCTTACATAACAATCCAACCCTCATTTACCCTGCTAACAAGCTACATGATGTGTGTGTGTGTGTGTGTGTGCAGTTCTTCATCCAGTGCAATGATTAAAATGCCTCCATATTTATTCATACCGCACTTTTTATCCCATGTGTTCAGTATTGATTTCGGCAGCGACGTGAATCAACCTCTAACTAATACAAATCACCCCTTGATGTACGCACAGCTGATAGGGTCATTTATCAGTACTGTAAGTAAGCATGTTCTCACTTTGCTTCAGCCTGGGAGTAGACAGCGTGTGCTGAGTGTATGGAGAGGATATGTGCTTTGTAAATAGATCTCAGGTTAGATTCCTGGCATTCCAGCAGCTTGACTCATCCGATAGATGACCAACACTCCCTCTGCCTGTTGGCCAGCTGAAGCTAAGCACTGCACGGAAACCACAATATGGGAGTGTGTGCTATGTGTGTGTTTCTGATTGTGTGTCCGTCTTCAGGGGATGCCTTTGTTTATTGTGAGTGAAGTAAAAGCACCAACAGAGACTCTTCAGCTCCAGAAGAGTGATTTTTGTTTCCACTCCTCATCCATCCAGCCAACCAGCAATCTCTGATGCTTCACAACCCCCAAATCCCATTCCAGGCAGCCCCTTCCCCCACATGTACTTCCATCTAATTAACCCCTAATTACTCATACTGACCAGTCAGTGGACCGAGAGTCAAACTAGCTTCTACTGACATGCAGAAAACATCAGTGACTTGCATAATTGTGTAGCAACTGCAGAGAAAAAAAAAAATCACATGATTAGGCAACACAACAGCACAGAGAGTTCTTCATATGTACGATTAATGATAACTGTCAAATGAAGATTACAGCACCGAGGGGGTCCATCTTTTTATTGAATCGATGTGGCTTCTGTTTACAAGCTCCCTGCTTTACACACTGGTGCACACACACACATACTGCACATTTTACTGTTAGATGAATGTCCATGTATAGGTGTTAATGAGGGGTGAAAAGGAAAGGGTGATTATTTACCATGATGCTGTAATTTTACCCCACTTCCTGCTCGGTGGGGTTTGCAGGAGGAACGATCCATCACGCACCCGTGCACATTCAAAGCAGATCCCTACTTGTGGGTGTTGTACTGTAGCGTCTTCAAACATGCAGGATTTGCCTACTAGGGTTATTTCCTTCTAGCCCCTCTCTGCTTGATCTCCTCCTGCCTCAACATGTTCACCGTCACGACCCATCTCCTCTTCTGATGCAATCTTCCCTAATAGTGCCACACAAAAGCCATTTGAAGCATTTTCTTCACCACTGTTGTTACCGGTCTGTACGAGGATATGAATGTGAGAAGATGTAAACGTGTCATGGAAGTAGCTGCTGTGATGCGCCACTGCTCTCTGCCCTAATGTCGTCTGAAAGCAAAGGTCATTACAGCTTAACTAGAGCAACACCTCAACTGTAATTCAAGCTGATGACATAACTTAGGGGATCTGAGCCGCTGGCAGACAAGAGGTGGCTGCTCAGGTGACCCTTCTGCTGTGCTCTGTTTTAGATAATGATCTTGTGTTTAGACTGATGTTCAACTGATTTAGACACATAAAGATAGCATTAAAATATCTGTAGGTCAACTGTCTGAGTTGTCTGTTCGGGACCAGTTCCTGACTTAGCCCCAGTTTGTTGTGTTTCCACCGCCGTGAGAACCGGCCCCAGCCGCTAAGACTGGGACTAAGTCAGGCCCCACTTTTTTGCTGGGCCAGGAGCTGGTGGAGCGACGGTGGAAACACACAACTAGCGACAGTAGAAGAGTAGAGTAATTAAAATACAGTAGCCACCAACAGTTGGATGTTTTGGCTCTGGATCTCAGTGTAGACTTGTAAAACCAGGAACAGCACTTGTATGCACACAATAACTCCTCCATTTAAGCATTATTACAGTGAGGGTGCACTTCGCCGTCATATACCACACGTACCAATGCAACACTGCTGTGTTAACTCAATCTTGTTGTAACTAGAATATCCACTGAAAAATATATTTTTTTCATGGACTGTTAGTAACAGGGTAACAGTAGTTTGGTAACAGCAGCTAGCTTGCTAGTGGTCGGTTGTTGGGGAACCGGCTCCCTATGCAGCGACATACTGACCGTTTACTTGACGCAGTGACGTGGCCCCAACTCGGCTTCTTACCAGTGGAAAAGCAAACCGGTTCATAGGAGAAACGGGATCTGAACCAACTAACCACCAGCTCTGGCACTAGCATGGACCTAGCACCCGTTCTTGTTTGGTGGAAAAGGTGTATCAGTGGCTCAGTCATCTTTAGCGATCACTGTAAGAGGACTTTTCAGAAAATGTAAACACAGGTGCTCGATTTAACATTATTTTTCAATTCACTTGATGAGGAACATTTAAGTTCCTAAAGAAAGTCTCTTCAATCATTGAGGTTATTCAACGAACTTCCAACTCCTCCTCGAAAGCAAGTGTACATAATGTGGTGCTAAATGCCTGCACAAGTGAATTCACACCAATCCTGAATGCTAATAAATAGATGGAGAGATGGAAAAATAGAGCAAAGCTTGAACCATTTTGTTGAAGCAAATAGGAAACCAAAGATAAACTAATGTCATAAGGAAAATCCTTTGTTTTGGGCCTGTGTAGTGGAAGATGTGAGAAACTGACTAAATGTATTTTTTGCCTTCATTAAACATTGTAGGTGAGTCTATCCTAACAGCTTTGTAGGGACAGCAGCATCTCAGCACCACTGATCTGCAGTGACTGCTCTGAAGTCCTGACCTCCTTTTCTGTTATTGTTTCTGTGTTTTTCTCTGTGTGCTTTCCATTCATGTGTCCAGTAACCAAACTACTGCAGGACTAAGAGGAAACACTGGTCAACGGTATGATAATCACAATGATTAAAGGGAGCCTTCATAGTACCAAGCCGGCTTAGTGCTCATCTTTGTCTGTTGGTAAGCCAAGCATGGCCAAGAATGGAGGGATGTTTCAAAGCCCCAAGCCAACATGAAGTGCTAGATTAGGGTTACGGGCTCCCTCACTCATCCCTCCTAACACCAAAACCCTGTTTCCTAATATCCTCACCTAAGCACAGATGTCTGAACCTCCAGCTCTCATGGACACTAAGAGCTTTTCATCACTTACAAAAAAATCCTATTTTCTGGAAAAAAAAAAAAAAAGGCAAACTTGCAAGAATTAAAAATTTAATTATATAAAATGTTGTGATAAGTAGCAGTGCTAGTAGATGAAATGTTAAGATGTGTACAAAGTGTAAGATTTTAGAAAAAAAAAAGGTGTTTATATGTATTATTGTGTAGATATATTGTATGTTTTTGTATCTGAAATATTTACCATCTAAGTGCAAAATAATTATTTTTCTTACAAAAAAAAGAAGTAATCGAATATGTAAATGAATACCAACAATAAAATTCACTTTAGTCTTATTTTGTCTTAATGTGTATCCAAAATGTCTCTTTATGTTAGGAGATTATCATCATTTGTGTTATTGTAAAATTATTATTCAATGAGCTTTCAATAAGTCAAATCATACAGCATCATACATCTTACAGCAAGGTTAAGGAGTAAATTTACCCAAGATATTTCTTTAATTCTTGTTGCTGTCAGATTGCCACCAAGCTCTGACACTCTCCTAAGCCCTATGTGCTCTAATCCATCATTAGTCTGGTTTCTTTCCTCAGTCTGGTCCTTGACCCATCCTCTGATCCCGGAGTGATCCCTCCATTTGTGCAGTTTTCACATTCCTTTGCTGAATTTTGATGAGGATTCCAGACACAGTAGATTACTGCACCCAAATATGTCTTGGCGAGATTATAGACCATCTGGTGAAGTCGGGGTGAGAGGAATAGATTGAGGACAAAGCGGCAAATGATTGATTCATGCCTGCAATCATTATGACCAGTGAGTACCAGTTTGATGATCCTAAGTGTCAGTCTGTATTCATCTATGATGTTGTGAAGTTCTTGAGCTCTCATTAATATATATGTAGATATATATAGTTCACTTTTGTTATTGCAGTCAAGTGGCTGCAACATAGTCTTGTTTAACAATCTGGTGAAGAGTCTGGTAAATTAATTAAATGCATTTAGTACTGCAGTGAAAACTTTGTAGAGCTGTACACTGATTGTCAGCCTTCAAGATAAAAATGAAAATCTAATCTCTCTACATACTGATTGTAGGCAGATACTTGGTATGCAGTTTGGCCACAGAAATAAGCAAACCATACAGAATGCTTTGTAAATATGATCGACTGTTGATGAAAACTATTCACTCAAAACACATTGCACAAGGAAAATGAACCAGCTGGTTGAACAGATTCAGAAATGAACAAAAATAAGCAACAGGTCTTAAGGACTAAAGCACTTTAGGTTTGTGAGGTTTAGCTTGCAATTCTATTAAAATCAGATGACATGCATTAGACATGTAAAAATCTGCAAACATTAACAGTACGTGGTATAGAAGTTGGATGTTGTCTATTTTGGAAACCTCCTGCAGCCTCCAAAGATGTGTAAATGGTGAAGAATTGACTCAAACTGCACCTGTCAGGGTACCTGGAGCAACCACAAGATTGTTTTGAAGACACAGTCAGACCAGGAAGAGCTTGTATCGAGGAGCACAACCTTCCTCATTAGTAGAGAATGTCTATGCCGATGTCTACATCCTCCTATTGGAGGGTGCTGACAGGATCTGTGGGAATTTGAGACGATTCCCTCCCTCATTAAAACCAACCAGGGTTCTTGTACTGCATTTGATACACCTCTTAAGTGGAAAGGCAGAACTGATAATTACATCATTTCCAACCTTTTCGTGTTTGATGCAGTAGATGGGAAAATAAGAAGACTGCCCTTAGATTTTCCTTGTTGCGTTTCTACAGTCAGTGAATGCTCATCGCCAGTTCACAGAAGACTTAGTCATACTGAAATCACAGGTTGCTAGTTTCCATCAAATGCAGTGTTATTCCAGACAGGGAGAAAAACATCTGACTTGTCAATCAAAGTTGAATTTCAATAGTGAACACATTTTCATTACTTGTGTTTTTCCCAGAGATTTATTGAAACTGATGTGATAGAGCACCACACTTTGGTTTTAAATTTAGAGAGGAGAAAACACATTACACCCACCTGTCCTGTCCCTCAGTAGCACCATCATCTCCATCCCAGTCTACAGCACACGTAGACTTGTATTATTTTTGGATCCCCATGTTGGTGACAACTGTTAGCAAATGCCCCAAATGAGCTGAAGAAAATACAATGGTCATAAAAAACCCTTGTGAAGATGTCATGACGCCTTCTTCCTTGTGAGTGGTCACTTTATTTCTTCAGGTTCTTTAGAGGGCTTTTTGGGGGCTCTGATATTGACATGAATGAATGAGTCCTTTGGCTCTGGATTCAGAAATGTAATAACAGTCGCTGCACAGCAGGCACAGTGGCTTAGGGGCCCCCTAACCCCTTGGGCCCCTGGGGCTGTACCCAGTAGACCCATTAGGTAATCCATCCATGATTTGTAGACTTACTGTGAAATACTATGAATCAGCACCCTCCTCTCAGGGTTAAACAAGGTGTATCATTTTCATTCAAAGCATAGCACAAAGGAATATAGCTATTAAAGTTTTATAGTATGTCTTGATCACTAGGTTGAATATGTATCGGTGGGAATATATTTAATGTTTTGTTGCTCACGACGAGTACCATAACCAGTCAGAATTCCCTGGAGCATAGGGATTTCTCAGACCAAGGGTGGAGCCTGTGTGGGTTGAGAGCGCTGCGATCCCTGGATTGGATGAGTGGGATTATTGGGCTGAAGGATCATTTAATTTAGGGATCAACATGTGGACCGTTTAGAGGCCCATCTGGTGGTCCTTGTGGACATATGACCCAACCTGGTGTAATCCACAGTTTCAGACCAGACATGTGAGTGAGCAAATGTGTGTGTGTTTATGTATGTGTGTGTGTGTGTGTGTGTGATAATGAATAAATGCCAACTCTTACCACTGCTGCTGTTATTTCCTGCCTACTTTGGCAAAAGAAGTGCATTGTCTTGATTGCTGCCTTGAACAGAGCTAAAACATTCAGCCCATCACCAGATAATGAAACAGTTTTTAAAACAATAAATGTCCTTTTGTATGTATGAAGTCTTCTGGGGTTCCAGTATCTTCAAGATGAGACTTCAAGATCTACGTTTTTTTTATTTGATGACACTTTATTGAGGAAACGATTAACTAAAAAACACTGACTAATTAATCTATGATGAAAATAATTGCTAGTTGCCACCCTGGTCCTCATAAAACAATCACAGACTGTTGATTATTCTTGTAGATGTGGATGTTGTCTATGGTAGATTATCTGGAAAACCATAGAAAAAAGCATTTCTGGGTTTTTTTTTGTTTTTTTTTTTTAGGAAGGACCTAATTAACGTGCTTTATTCAGACTTCAATGATTACGAAATACATGTTTTTCAGCCAGAAATTCAAATCAGTTTGAGAGTTAAAATATCTAATGTAGAAATGGTAGAGTTGTGTGAAGATAATAGAAAGAACATATATTACAATAATGTAATACACTGACAAAGGGATTATTTGTCCCTTCATGCTGATGAGATCTTGGTAGTAGCATCCCCTGTCCAGTGCTGTTGTAGAGAAGCTCCTTTAGCCTAGGCCTGGGGTCAGGACAGTTTAATAATACTCTGCAATGCCTGGAATGTCAGCCTAATGCCAGTTCAAAAAGACAAGCCCTCAACCACTAAACCAGAGGATTACTCTATTTGTGTAAATGTCCATGTACAATCGCACATGCCACATGGAAATCATGACATCTTTGACTGCTCAATAGATTACTAACCTGTAATAGCATTTTTAGATGCTAGTGGTCTAGTCTCTGTGTAATATGGAGAAAAACTCTCCTCACTGACCCCGCCCTCTGTTCCCCCATGTCCAGCAGACCCCTGAGGTTTGGGCCGAATTAGATCACACGCTTGGTGGGGGTGGCTTTGTGGACTAAGAGACTCACAGAGAGACAACAATGGCCCCAATGTGAGAGAGGCAAAGGCAGAGGGCAGCACACAGGCCGATAGAGGCTTATCGCCGTGGAGACCAGGCTGGGGGCTATGTTAGCGGCTTCTCATAAAGATTAGAACAGTTGTCCCCTGCCTGGATGAGATTGTGCGGAAGAGCATGAGCTGTGCATTGACAAGATTCTGGAAAAGAGTCAGTTTCCAAGATGATTGTGAGGGTGGAGACACAGATTTAACTTTCAAGGGATTTTTGAAAAACAAAGAAATACTTTGGGTATTGGGTCGGGTGCAGAATTGCTGTCTGATCTGCATAATATATTGTTTTTTTATTGTGGAAATTAACTTCTTTGTTTTGTTTCCGTCAGGTTTGTTGAAGATGCACTGGTCTCCGGAGCACGCTGCCCCTTTATCTCAGTGGCCTGAGCAGCACCTAGATGTCACCTCCACCACCTCGCCCCCGTCTGCCCACAAACACGATCCTTACAGTGCAGGTGCTCGCCGTGGCTATGCCCCTGCGGGTTATCCTTGGGCCAGTGATGACATATCAGCTCTTACTGCTTCTTCTTTGCTTAAACGCTATGCTGAGAAGTACTCAGGCCTGGAGTTGTCCTATGAACGCCCTGCTGCAGGGGCTTACCCAGAGCCTGGAACCTTCCTAAAAACCGAATCTGAGCCCTGGGCTCTGGGTCAGGGTATTGAGTGCTACCCTGGTCTGGAGGCACTAACTGGCAGCAAGGTGGGCTCTGCCTCTGTGGGAATCCCAGCCACAGGAAGTGTAACTGTGGTGAGCAGTAACTTAGCCTCAGACCCAGCCTATAGTGGTGCTGGCTCCTGTAGTGCTCCCTCATCGCAGGAATACCCTCCTGCATACAACAGCTCCTACCTGTCCTCAGGATACTGCCCTCAGCCCAGTGCAGCACTTCCACCTACCCCTCTACACTCTTTGCAGGCAGCACCTACTTTAGTGCCCAGCTACAGCGCCAGCACTCCTGTCTACAACTACCCACCAGGATGCTATCCCCAAAACGGCCTGTCCTCTGGATACAGCCACCCCAGTGCCTCCTACCTGCCCTCTGGGATTAGCGCTCCCACTCCTCTGACCCCTAGACCCCCCATGGTGGGAGCCAGTTACAGCTACCCATCCCACAGCCTTGGAGGGAGCTCGGAGGCAGGGGTGCCACTGAAACGCAAGGCCTTTGAGATGACGGAGGATGGACAGGAGGGAGCAGACGTGGAGGGATCACGCTACAGGAAGTATGGTAACGGCAATGGAAACAGTCATAGCAAAGCTCATGGCAATGGGCACGGCAATGGCTATGATATGAGTGGCTCAGCCTCAGATCCGCAGGCCTACAAACCGGGAAAGCCCCTGATATCACCCCCTTATGGCGGGACAGGGGACTACAGTCCACCCTCAGGCCTAGCAGGAGAGAGCGTATCAGGGGAACACAACTTTCCTCAGCAGCCAAGAATGTCTATGAAGATACCTGCATCTCACACACGATCCGAGGACCCCACTGGAGGGCGCTGATGGTGCTGGTTGGCATTGGAGGGGATCCTCTCACTCCTTACAACCAACCGGTGATCTTAACCCAGGCAGACTTAGGGGGAATAACGGTGGATTTGTCAGTAAAAAAGTTGAATTTCCCAACACAAGAGGGCACAAGACTGGTATTTCTTGTGCATGTTTCACACTTTCATCATCAGTCATGTTTTTCCAAAGATTCACAAGGGCATTTTGCCCTCTTAGGTTGAGGTAAGTCTTAGAAGTGAGGTCGAGGCATTCTCTACATAGATAGCATCAAGACAGTCTAAACGTATGAATGTCTGTTTCTCTCAGGATCCTATTTATTTCCTTTCTGCCACTGTGGTGTGGCAACGTTGCTGTTTAAGAAGTTGGTGTAATTATTTGTGGCCGTAATGTATGTAAAAGGCCTTTGACTGCAATATGTTCTATCACGCCACAAAAAATCATTACTGACCAAAAAGTAACGAAAGCAATAACTGAAATGGTGAGATTGCCATATTACTTCAGCACAATCACTGCTACACAGCTGACTGCAAGGCTCGGTGTGTCACTTGGCCTTGAGAAATGAATGTTCCCTGCTCTTTACTTATTCTTAATAGTGGGCGTTTGAAGTTTTCAGAGCCCCCTTTTGTCTCATTCTTTATGTGATTTCTCTCCCGGAGCTCTGCCTCCTCTGCTCTACCTTTCTGATCACTGAACAACTTTTGTTTTTGTCCACTTCACACATATCAAGCTGCTTAACAAATGATCACTTGGTAGCGCACATTCAAACGCTGCCCTTCAAACTTAAACTCTTTACATTCTGATGTAAGGAAACAGCGGGGGAGTAATCTAAGACTTTATGTTCATTTCAAAATGAAATAATAACCATTCACTTTTAATTACAGTGTAGATTCAGATCATTTTCAAAGCATGATGTGACGTGGATTTTTGCTCGACCTAAATCTTTAATATTTAAAATAATACAAAAATGAATGACAATACAAATCAAGAACCAAATAATAAGCAGCCACACTTCAATCTGCACACTGCTAAAATTCACTGTGAGCAGTGTAAAGGTGGGTGAGGGCTGCGCTTTACGTTGGTTTGGATGCACAGCCCAGACTGAGACGCTGAGGATATATATGCTTCTGAGTGAGTGCCTCTACCACATTACATTCTCTATGAAGATTTACCTGCCTGTCTGCTAGGATTTACTTTTTTTTAAAATTTTTTTTTTAAATATGCGTTCTCTGTACTTTTGCCTCTCAGAAGGATGATTTATAGTCGTGTTATTGAATACTCAGGAAGAATATTGTTACCTCAGAATGATAAAAAAAGGAATGTATGTTATTACCTTAGGGTGTTTGTAGGGAGCTTTATGGAGCAAGATGAAAATGGAGCCATGGCTAACACTTCAGGGAAACAATGAACTTAGAAGGCCTTCAGTAGTAGAAAACACACGCATACACTCGCGCATGCACACACCATCCACGTGGCTTCTTAGCTCTGGGAAGCTTGAGGTTTTTGTACCAAGGCCTAAAATGTTGAATGTAATTCAGATATTTTTTTGAAAAAGGACAATACATGCCATAATGTACATCAATGATGTTTTTTTTAGATATATGAAACATATTTTCTTCATGTATAGATGTAATTCTCTTATAGGTTTTGATGGAGAAATGAATGACATGTTAAGTGTTAGTGTAGTTAGCGATGGGGAAAATGGTTTTGCGGACAAACTCAAAAACAAAGCACTCCTGATAAACACACTGTGACATATCGAGACATACGCTACCGTTAATACTCTATAATAATTAAATGTCTTAATAAAGTATTCGATTCCTGTTTTGACGTCAGTATTTTAAAACCACTTGACTCAGTGTCACCAGTCAATCAGCATGAACTGACACCATGAGCATACTGTCTTTTTTCACTGTTGTAGATTTGCTGCTCCATTACACCATCCCTTCATAAACTGTGCCATTCACAGATTTTTGCAAATGACGCCCTCTGTGGGATGAAACCAGACTTCAAAATAAAAGTATGTCCATAGAAAGTATCCCCTTTAATAGTAAGACTGAAGTTGAAATACAGCTACAGATCTCGTCCGAAAATCTGTTTTTTGGTGTGTGGGGGAGTACACACATTTAAAAAAATTAAACTTACTGGGAAAGTGGTTTAGTGTGAAAAATCGACCCTCATCCAACAAAAGCTTAAGATTATTCTAAGGGAAATATACAGATGAATAAAAAGGCAAGTAATGATAATTCGTACCCCCCTGTATTTTACAAGTATTTAAGCGCTTAGCTACAACAAATGAAAGCTCTTTAATGCCACACAAAGAATGTGCTCTACATTAATGTACACATCGCAACAAGTATTTGCTGTTTCATGTCGTTACTCTTCAGTGAAGGATGTGGAGTCAAATTTGTCCTGCAGATGGAGAATTGGACTTCGGTGTAATCTTTGTAATTCAGTTGTACTTATGTTGTATCTTGTACATTCTCTGTAACCATTTCTACCTCATTTTAAAGACATTGTACATGGAAGTATTTATTTCATGTCATTTCACATGCCAGTTTAAAGAGCAATGTTTCTAATTCTTGACCTGTTTATAGTCTACCTCACTAAAAACTGTTGTGTCATGGAAATGAAGATATCATACCAAAAAAAAAAATCCTTGACTTTGTCGTTTTGTCTGTTGAAATGTAAAATGTTTGAGGTTTGAGTGTTCACTAAATAATACTATGATAAGAACCGAAAGTCTGTTGCAGCATTGATGTTTTCTCTTTACAAATACACCGACCAGGTCCAGTGTCATGTTGCAGCCTGACGGTGACACACTGCTGTGGGGGAAATGACAATAACACACAAGTGGCAACACTCCTGTCTGTTTCAGCTCACGTTGTAACATCAACATCTTTTAACAGGGATACTAATTTTATTTATCTTCAGTCAGTCACACACTCCAGATGCAATGTTTGATGTTTAGCTTAGGAGCAAATTTTTATTGCTAGGTATAAAATTCAAAGAGATGATGGAAAAAACTGCTGCAATGTGGCAGTTTAAGCTCAACTTTAGTTAAAAACTGACTAAACTATCAGTAAAATCATGAAAGGAGCTGTAAAATTAAGTATTTTCCCAAATTGTTATTTCTCCTGTGACTAGTTGATTTTTTCTATCCGACGTTTTAGGAAACCACTTGACCATTCGTGTCATGAGGAGAAGCTCAAGAGAGCATTGTTATTGTCAGGAGGGCGGAGAGTGTGAGCTGGCATGTGACAGATGTCCAGAGCTTTTGTCCTCTCAGCCGACAGTGACTCTACTGCAACATCAGGCGTTTTCACAGCAAAGCCCAAACTGTTTTTAGTTAAACTTGTCTTTAACTATTATGGAAATATCATCAACTCCCTTAAAAATATATTTCAAAACAAACCTCTAAACAGTTTTTCTGGCAACAGACATTAGACCATCCATCCATCGATCTATTACTGCTTCTACAGCTTTCAGATCTTGGTTTAGTTTCATTTTCATCATTAACCTCTTACATAATTTATTTCAGATGTGTTAAGGTTGAGAGAGCCAAACTGAAATAACAGATGTTTGAAATAAAGCAGCAAGTCTAAAGTATCTGTGGTCCTTTTGCCAAAGTGTTGTGTCTCTTTCATTGTGATGATGCTGATCAGTCTCACTGCAGCAGCTGCAGCAGGTAACATGTACAACAGCGACACCTACAGGGCATCTGCTTCTATTAAATAACTGGAAGAAAAATAATGTTTATAGTGGAAAATTCATCTAAAAATTGTCCCAAATCACAAATTATAATGAAAAGAAATAACAATGAATACATGTGTATAAACTCCCACTTTCTGGTGCAAAGTAAACACACACTTTAAATGTCAGTACAGTGAATACATGAATTCAAACAAATGAGCACAACATTAATGTACCAAGGAGACTTCAAGTCATCCCAGGTTTTCATATTTTACTGTTCAGTTATTTTTCTGTTATATAACGACTGGCTTTACGTCTACATTTTGAAACGTTTTGAATTTTCTCTTCTTTATACAAAAGGAGAACAAGGTGTGTGTGGATACACTGTTTCTCTGCTCCACTGGTTTTTCAGACTCGTGCTGCAGCCGCTCTGCAGAGCTGCTCCTTTTTTCCTTCGCTCTGTAAAAGCTGGTGATGCATCTAATGGTAATTTCCATTATCAATTATTTGTGGAAATGAGCAGCAGGTTCATCATTTGTGAAAATTACCATTAGTTGCGTGTCTAATTTTTAAAGCATGACATTCATTATACTAAAACATGTCTATCAGAATTTCAGCAAAACCAAGTGTGCATCCTCAGACTGTTTCATCGACTGGTAGTTCAAATCTTTATTCAATGTGCTGTCATTGAAAAAAAAAACAACATATTGTCAAAATAGTTGCTCAATATTTTCTATCCACCAACAAATCAATTACTTACTGACTTTTTGCAACTCTAAAAATTGGCATTGAAAGTCTCTTCTTCTATTCTTGGATCTTTATTTAAAGTCGAGTAATTGATGTCAGTGCATCATGTTTTAGCAGCTGTCCATGGATTTGCTGTAGAATCACCACATAACTGTAGCTGGTAATGATCATCACTTTCCTATCAGTTCAATCTTATGAACATTTTATGAATACATTTTGTCCTTGTTTTTATTCACATACATAAACATTATTATTACTGAACTTTTTTTTGCTTTTGTTTTGAAAGTGAAATGAGAAAAGGACCAGGGGGATAGTTCAGGAATGTCTTTCTCACAGCTAAATGGACGATATTAGTTTACATTCAACCATTATAGTATGAAAACGGAAGTTTTTTACAGACTCACCAGAATAGTAACGTGATTTTAATTTTGCCAAGTTCAAATAAATGTGTTTTGAATATTTTATAATCTTCTGATAAACAGTGAGAAGTGGACAGAAACTGCAGATCCATTTAAAAAACCTGGGATATATTTGACTCAGACCAAACAGTTTGTGAGATATTCAAGAAAACGCGTTTTGGCTTATTTTAGCGCCCCCTTATGGATAAGGTGGGGACTTGAAATAATAATAATATCAAGATCTATAAAAAGGAAATGGCGATATTGATCATTAAATCCCAAATTAATAATAATCCAACGGCATCAAATTATTACACCATTTTTAATAGTTTTTTTTAAATACGGAGTCATTATCAATAAATCTATAAAATCTCATGTCACCTTCAGTTTATTTTGCTAAGATTGAGAGTTTTATCCAAAAATAACAGATCATCAAAAAAACACTCATGTGGTTTAAAAACATGCGCAAAATCAGTGTGATTATATTTGACAGAGAGGTTTATATTTCAACAGCAATGTTGTCGCTCTAAGTGTAATAAAATGGTGAAACGGGTGATATTGATACAGCTCCATCTATTTGAAAGATGGATGAAAAGTATTGGACTGTGTTATTTCTTTTAAAATAATATACAGATCCTATTATCTTCAGTTAAAAAGTCTGCTTCACATCGACCACAGTGGAGTCTCTAGACCAGGTTTTATCGTTGGTATTTGTGTATGCAGTGATCCACTGTGAGATCTCCTGGTTTGTCCACTATGCTGCTGGTTTTCTGGCAAACCACAGGATTACCAGCAGTGACTAACTCATACCACCTTATGGCAATAACCATGAGCAATCCCTTTACCTTCAGGAAACAGCTTGAGTTATTTTCTTTAGGTCCCACTAGAGGGTGTTAGATAGCTGTAAGAAGACATTTGAAGCACTCCACCATAGTCTGCTGAAGATGTTGGAGTCATAAACACAGCAGTTACTCTGTAGACACTGTCAGGGACAGGGATGAAAAACAAAACACCGAAAGGGTCAGACAGGGTTGTGCTCTCGGAGGCAGTGGCAGCCCAAAGGAGGCAAACCAGAGATGAAAATGATACTGAGGACCTGTCATATCTTTTTTTTTCCCCCCTTCACTTTGTCTAACTTAGTGTTATATCTGGTTTTCTTCATAATGCTTCAGAGAAATCAGATTGTGTCTGAACTCTTATATCCAAACATGTCAGGCTCAGGCCCCTGTCCTCTGTGCCCCTGTCCACACAGACCGGACTGGGTCTATGCTCTGCTTCTCCTCTGCACAGTGGGACAGACTTGGCACAGAAACAGAGGAAGCACTGTATGCATGGACAAAGACAAGCACTATCTCACCCAGATACTTGATCCTGGCAATATTGCAGAAAAGACATACAAGCCCCCTTTCCCTGAAACCCTTACACACAGACACACACAGTCTCTCTTCCTCCTCCTCCTCCTCCCCCTCCTCCTTCAACCTGCTCCCACTCCCAACAATCTGACAGATCACACCAACGTCCTACTTAATCCCCGTCCTACCTCTGCAGCTAAGTCCTGCTATTCAGATGGCTGCGAGGAGGACAGACACCTAAAGGGGGAGAAACAAAACACAGCAGAGTGCAGTACACAGACATTTTGACAACACAATTTCAGACACACTGCATGGAAATGATGAATCCTCACACATTGAAATAAGAAATAATGAACAATTAATGGTGAACTTAAGATGACCTTACTGCAGGAAACATTCACAAGAACAAACATTAAAATGATGAAATGGTGTCATATTTTTTCTTCCTGCCACAGCGACATTATGCTGTAAAGTGCATCATCAAATGCGCACAAAATAAGTGGTGCACTCCAAACACTTGCAGCAGTGGTGGTAGGAGGTGAAGGATAAATCCTTAGCAACAGACTTGCTTTTTTACTGTGTGTGCCTCGGTTCATTGTTCTCATTTACTTCATCTTCTTGAAGTAGCTCGCTCTCCCCCTGCTTTGCTTGCTGTGGGTAAGGAGGTGCTCTACAGTGCACTGTACAGTCTGAGCCTATTGGGAACATGCTGCTGACTCAGCCCAGGCCACTGCATTCATCTATCTGCACTGCAGTGCTGTCTCTGCTTACCCCCCCACCCCATGCACACACACACACACTCCCCACCCTCCTCCCTCACTCAGTGCGCCACCTTACACACACACACACACACACACAGGAGGGGGGAGAAAAGAGAGAAACACACATGCACACACACACCTGCCATCTTAATGCTGTTGCACCATGACACACCCAACCACATCAAATCAAACAGAAATCTTCTTTATTAACGAGTAAAACATGCAATTTAGGTATTTTTTTAAGTATGCTTTGTTGTTGTTGTTGTTGTTCCCAAATCTAATCTGTAGGTTTTTTTTTTTCTTGATGCTTCGTCTCGGTCCCTCCCTGTCTCGTGTGGCTTTTAAGCATTTTCTCTGCCATGCTTGCACAGTTTGACAAACAAAAATCAGTTCTTTAGATTGCTAACATGCAGCATGTGCTTTGAAAATAGTAACCGTTGACGTCCCCATAGTTACCACAGCAAATGAGATAATTAAACTGCATTTGAACACAACCATCGTGAGACACGGTGGAAGTAACGACCTTTTAATTCACAACCAAAAACGACACCAGTCAAAAGGAATAACTGGAAGGCTGCTTTATTGTTTGGAAATAGATTCGTGCTCAAATGAAGACATTCTTTCACTGATTCTCATTTAATTGTCCCATGTGGTTGTGCAACACATGTCCTCTTTCTGACTGTATTAGTGGCAAGAGATAATGACAGTCAAAAGGGTTTTTTTTTTTCTTTTTTTTTTTCAGTTAACCTATTTTCAAAGAAAAGAAATTTATCTCAGTCATGCTACAAAAAAATGGCCTCATATACCATTTGGTAAACCAACATTTGGAAATGAACAGAAGTGTAAAACAGAAGGCAAGCTGTTCTTTTACTAGCCCAAGAGCCAGTAAACAGAACACACAGAGAGAGCACTTGTACTACATGACTCTACAAGATGTTAGTCCAGACAGTCTAATCTAGGTGGTGAGTTTTCAGTTTACGTTTAAGTTAAATTTCGAACTCAATACATCGTTTCTGTGGTGCTCCATTTTGATTCACTCCCATGGGTGTTGAGATCCTCATTGCTGATTTTATTGACAGACTAAATAGAAAGCTTAAAAGGCACGTGCCGTTAAGAGATATTGCACCATAAACAAACACACAGACAGTTAAGACAACTAACCCTTAAATCATTAGATATATCATTTTGAAAGTGACAGCGAAATTAAAGATCAACTCCAAACTGCAGC
>OOFC01008472.1:1937-15464 GCA_900323345.1 Pseudochromis fuscus
GAACAGCTAGAACCAAGGAGCCATGTTAAATGTGATTGTTTTCCATTAGCTACATCCTGTCTAATACCTCACTTGTGCGTTGCAATTACTGAATTCTGCCATGCAACATAACCTTCATTAGCTGACTGTAGAGTCCTGCAGCTCTGATAGCCCCCCTCACCATTATTCATTTTTGTTTTTTTTTTGTTGTTGTTTTTTTATTCATGAGTGGGGAGTGTTTTAATTCAATATTGATTTCTACATAGACAATTCGTGGCCGAGCTTTTGTGCACTTGCTCTGCGGCCGTTGCTTTAAGTGTATTCAGTGAGGTGATCGAACAAATATATATATATGTACACACACACACACACACACACACACACACACAGATATTCAGCAGCAGGCTGTGTCTCTGCTTGTGTTCATCGTGCTGGTTGGTTCCTGTCAAAGATGACATTCTGAAACATTTGACCCACTAAAAATGAATTCTTGGCCAGAGAACCAGTGACAGTGGAGAGCAATTCGTTCCCCCGAAAATGTAAGGAGATAAAAAGCAGAGGCTCACAATTGGCCTGTCAAAAGAAGGAGAGTGAGAGAGAAGTGGGGGAAAAAAAGAGAGAAATTGAGTATATTAATGAAAAAGGTGAATGAAAATTTCATATTCACAGCTGAAATCCTTTCACACAGTTTTGAAAACATTACTGCAAATAACTCTTGAGCGCAGGCGGCACCAGAACACTTTGGTGATAATAGCCCAAATGTTGTTCGGCAGACAGAAACATTTGTAACGCAGATATTTAGCTGTAAAATGAACTAAAACAGCATGCTTTGTGTGCCGCTGACAGGTAGAGCACGGCTCCCTGGGAACCAGAGTAATAAAACGCTATCTTTCTGTGGCATTCTCCCTTTCTCCCTCTAATGTTACCCTAATAAAAGCAACCGCTGAGGTGACTGCGCGCAAATAAGGGCCTAAAGCTGCTGGACATCTATCCCAGCCCCCTGGAGCCACATTACACACACCTAATGGCCACTCCAAGCTTCATTAGGATATTAATTCTCCACGTTTTTGAAGTGATTCCATCTGTAATGTGACAGTATCTGGCTGCTAGCAAGACAACTTGTTGTTATTGTTGTCCTGCTCCCCTCCATTCTCTCCCCATTTCATCCCCCCACCATCCACCCACCCACTACTCCACCCCATTCCTTCTCTAAGCATATTGTTATTCTTATAGTGCCACTGTCTCAGTTCTTCCAGGGAAGAGAAATCTGATAATACTCTGTGTCCTTTGAGATGGAGGCCAATGGAATCGCTCTGAGCGCTGCCAAAAGCGAAGCTCCATCTGACCGGGGGAGCAGATGGTCAGGTCCGCCCTCGGGTCCGGGAAACAAGCAGCAACGCTAAACATTAGATGTCATTTTGCATTTTTAAATACATATCACCTCATCCTCCTTCCACCTGCAGGATGTCAGAGTCCAGAATCGGCAGCCAACAGTCATGCGGAGTCCATGTGGCAATAATAGGTTGGTCTTCTAACAGGCGCCCAGGTAAAGCAGGGACAGTCAAAGCACCTTTAAACACTTGACAGGAACCTTTTATTTCTACACACAACCATCAGCAATAATGTGTGAATCCTCAGAAGTTTCACAAAAACTTTGAAGCCTCCAGAACCGGTGCAGTTAAAATAACATAACAGAGCCTTAGGATATGAGAAGATGCATGAACAGCAGGTTATAAAGCTTTTAATAATGTACTATTAATAAACACACGTCCTTAAAACAGGTTATTATAAGATCACAACCACACCGTGTCATAGAGCTGTTATTATCTGCTGGTACATCAGAAAAGGAAACTTTACACGGCCGGTACTTTAATAAACTTAACTGATAATATACTGTTTGTAAATGACAGATAGTGTGGGTGTTAAGGAGGAGGTGTAGAGGAAGGTCTGCCATTGGTCTGTCACTGGTCAGACTGTAGAAAAAAGTGTAATACCCACTGATGGCCACTAGATGCTGGCTCCAAAAAACTCTGGCCAATAATTTTCATCATAAATTACTCATTAACTAAATTAACTAAAGTCAACTCTTCTCATCACTGATCTGGGAGTTCATCTGAAAACGATTGAAACATCATCTCTTCTGGCACCAAAACCCACCATGCCAAACTCCACAGAAGTCCACAGAAACCACACGGTGCCTACGTCCACCTCTCATCTACAGTCTGGGTAACAAGGATACAGGAAGTCAGATCACCAGTAATGCTGCCCCATGTGATGATAAAGAAAAAGTGAGTTACTATTTATAAAGGGTATAAACATGGAGTAACATGTGAACTCACTCAGGTGAATGAGCAAAGGGTAAAGAACCAATCAGTGCTGAGGATGTGGAGGAAAATCTGTGAATTAAATGAAGAAAAATATTTTATATATTAGTTCTTGTAATCTTTCTCAAGTAATAACTTTTAAAATGTTACTTTGTTTTGTGTTTTAAATAGATAAAAACAAAATCATTGATTGTTTATAAAGATCAATTAATCAGCATATTAAAATGTGTGGATATGCTGCTTTATTGTATTGGAAACATTTTCTTTGTTTTTACAGAAAACATGATTATGTTGAGGTTTCATTTTAATTTTATTTTTTTTTACTATCAAACATTGTTTTGAAAGTTTTTAACCAAGACATAATACACACCTGAAAACTAATGGCACATTTACACTGGTACCTACTCACTTCGCTTCGCTTCGGTTTGGGCGCATTTACACTGGCAACAAAGTACCTGGAACTTGGTACCTGGTACAACTTTTTGTACCTCCTCTCCTGTGGTTCCAAAAAAAGTCCCTGGTCAGGTCGGAGCAGATACTAAAATCTTATTGGTCGGAATCGTCACTGCGTCGTTGCGTCATCACTCTGCGGCACGTAATCTGTCCCCGCAAACACGCCATTTTTAAATCTTCAGCAAACATGTAGTTTGAAATAACAACAAGAGAAATGGCATCTGTTAGAAATCCTGCCCCATGGACTCAGGACGAGGTGCAAACCTTTCTGTCATTAGTCGCCGATGAGAAAATTCAGCAGGAGCTGGACGGCGCGGTCAGAAACGAAAGAATCGCATAAAAGATGACGTCACGAATGACGGCCAGCTACACAGAGGAGGGACTATCCTCGGCAATGTAAATGTAACCGAGGGGGCCGATCCCGAGCAATCCGA
Source organism: Pseudochromis fuscus (assembly GCA_900323345.1). Classification (NCBI taxonomy): domain Eukaryota; kingdom Metazoa; phylum Chordata; class Actinopteri; family Pseudochromidae; genus Pseudochromis; species Pseudochromis fuscus. The sequence goes on from OOFC01008472.1 coordinate 5,128, forward strand.
TGCGAAGCGGAGCAAGTAGGTACCAGTGTAAATGCGGCATAAGTTTAATCAAACACTGCATGTGTTGTGACAGTATCTGGCTGACATTTGTTCACTTGGCTGTTCTGACCGTACACGATACATTTACATATATTTCACATTTGAACATGACCATGTGAGTTATCCGGAGCCTGAGGACACTGTCCAGTGTGTATGAGACTCAGACTGAAGTGAATGAGCCTCCACACCACCTGTAAATCATTGGAGACCAGACTTGTCAATCAAACTAATCACGCCCCAAACCTTCCTCTTTTGAAGCCTAACATCTACTTAATGATGAAAGGATTTTTAGATGGACGACCAGGTCACTGTAAAGATAAAAAAAGGAAGTGACTGAGCATTTCATAATTACAAATTAAATTGAAGTCATTTGGAGCCAGAGATTTTGAAGCCAGCCTCCAGTGGCCATCTGTGGTATTGCATGTCTTGGCACTTTGGCATTGGCTTCACTTTGGAGACCTGGGTACATTCATCTGTTACACTGCATTCATAAAGTATTCAGACCCCCTTCTGCTTTCCCACATTTGTTGCAGCCTTGTCCTAAAATCATATGATTTTTTTTTCCCTCAGCAGTCTTCACTCAGTATAACCGGTAATGACAGCACAAACATTCAAGAAATGTATGCAATTTTTAAACAGTCTATGGTTCTGACATAGCAGTAAAACATATTTGTTATACATATATTAATTTTTGTAGGTTTGGCCTGGTGCCCAGATCTGGAGATGTTGCCCCAGGAGTTTAAATCATGTCATCCTGCTTTCTTCACTGTGTTTGATTGATTCATTGTTAAATAATCAGCAGTTTAATCAATAGTAACAGCCCAGGAGATAATACAGTTTATATTAAACCATGCTCCTGTGCAGAGCTAGGCTAATTCAAAACCAAAAAAAAAAAAAAAAAATGTATTCGACATTACAAGAAATTCATTCCATCACTGCTTTCACACCAATTAAACCTTAAACCTAAAACCTCTCCACCACTGTGATCCTATCACTGCTGCGCTCACATCCTCTATCTTGAAATAGCACGGCAGTTTCTCGGAGAATATCAAAGTAGAGGAGGGTGGTGGGGGGGAATGAATTAGGAATATTTAAAATGCAAAGAAATTCTCTTGTTTCAAAGAGTGCGGTATCAGAAGGTTCAGGGATGGTGGGAGAGGGCTGCTCGTCTTTGTCAGCGAAGATTCGATTCATCCCGACGAGATCCAACTGAAGAGTGGGATTTTTGACATTTCTGAAGTGAAATGATAATTGCCTTTAAAGACCAAGGAGGGAGGGGGAGGGGTGTGGGGGGGGGCAGCAAGAAGAAGATGAAAGATAAAAAGGTTGGAACTAAAGAGAACATTAGGGAAGTGAGAGGGAAAGCAAACCACAGAGAGCAGCCACATAAATAGTCATGAAATGGGAACTTTCTGCTTTTGTGTTGAAGTTAAGAAAGAAACATTCAGCGAGAGGCCAGCAGGCCACACTAAATAATCCTTGACTGAGCCTCCCATTTTTGAATCCCATATTAACAGCCCAGATTTTAATGTAAATATGCCATTACACTGTCATTACAGTGATCAGACTGCATGGCTTACAGGTCAGCCCAGCCACTGTTAATTTTGCAGGCAAAAGCTTTTTTTTCCCCATCTTTTGAAATGTTAATAACTTTCTATTAGTTAATGTAGCGTGACTAAAATTCAAATTAGACATAATTTATTTTAATATCTGTGACTAGCTCGTCTGACCATTTAGCAATGGTCTCCCGCTGAATGTAACACTCTAAATTGTGATAATTTGCATTGGATGGTTGAAGCACGCCTTGTCTCGCCATTGTTACCGTTGTGAAGTCGAAGATGATTCTTTTACTTTTTCTTTTTTTTTGATCCTTTACATACAAGTATCCAGAATTAAATAACACCAGTCATCACATTTATTTCGTTTGCTGCTTGCAAGGCATCAGTTCATGTTGTAAGGAAAAAAGTAACATTTTAGGATTTATCTTCAGTTTTAACAGGAGTAACTCATATTATTTGGTGTAATATTGATGCTGGTGTAGTTTGATTAACTTTTTCAGTTATGTTTATTTGCGTCCAAAAGAAGTCTCCAAACACACAGCACACCTCATAAGGCAGCTTCATTCTCTGCCCACTGACCCAGAAAAAAATAAACATTTCCCATAAACTGTAATCATGGTTCCAACTTTTTACTTCCAGGAAATTATTTTACGAACTTTTCCTGAGGCTGGAAAGTTGCTGATGGAAATCATAACCTGGAGTATTAAGTATCTGTATAGTATATCATCAGAAAAAATACAATATTGTAATAATAAAGTTGTAGAATATATCACAACATCATGTGTGATGAAGAAAACTGTCAAATAAAATGTTTTTTATTATTTAGAACAAATATATATTTGCTTAGTCTTAGTTATTTTGTGGTATTTATGTGAACTTTATTTTGAAATTTGCACATGTGAAGAGTTTTATTGTATTTTCTACAGTTGTCATAATATGTGTGTATGCGTTAGTGGTTTTGTGTTTGAGTTTGTTAAGTTTCTCCCTTCATGTGATTGGCTGCCTGTATTTGTCTCACCTGTTTCACTATGCTGTCCTGTCTCCATCCCACTGATCAGCCTCTCTCATGGTTACAGTTACTTTGTTAGTTGAGTGTTGGTGGGAAGTCAGGCTCTGCTGCTCTGTAGCATCATCTCTATGAAGCAGTTTCACCCAGAAACCCAGGAAACTTTCCTCCATGCTGTAGTAATACTCATGAGCTATAGACACATCTTCACTTTGGGAAGTAAACAATGTCAGCTCTGAAATATGGGAAGTTTTAGAGACGGATTTTAACAATGGGCTCTTGTGCAAGGCAGATCATCAAGTTCAAAACCCATAATTGTGACAATAATTTGCAATGAATTATATTTAGTTTGGTTTTCACTGTCAGATTTTTGCTGGTAATTCCAGATGATTTCCTTCTCTTGTACACAGCAGTGACACCTGTTTGTATCTGCTCATGTTTACTGAGAGGACTTCAGCTCTGCTGTCTGAAGCTCGGTTTATGTAAGTACCTCTAAAATACAGAGATGATGATACAAGACCCATCAGTGAAATATTTGTATTTTCTTCTCACTGCTCTGTTCATTAACGATTTTGTTTTAAAAACTGTAATTTTACAGAATTTTTCTATATTTTGTATTATCAGTAAAAATACAACAAATGTGTAACGTACAACAACATAAAAAGTGTAACTGTTACAACTAATAACCAATACACCTGTAAAAACATGTTTATGGACAATTTATAAACATTAAAACACAAACATAAAATTTTACTGTAAAACATCAAAAATCGGATGAATTGGCGGCAGTTCACTGTAAAAGGCAATTAGTTCAGAAATTACACATATTTATAGCATCATTTATCGTTTGTTTATAGTTTGTAAACATAGCTTAATAAGAAGAAGAATTATGGTGATTTTTACAACACAAACACTGAATAATTATGTTTTAATTATTTACATTGTTTCTAGATTTTATGCAAAATTAAAGCAAAACAAATTATCATACATGTTTTTATTATTTTACCTTTTTTTAATATTCTAGTATTTTTCAAACCTTCAGCTGCTGGAGAATTACCAGTTTGTTTTTGTGTGTTATGTTTGTTGTACAGATTGATCTTCTCCATCACACCGTCTATAGATGATTAGTCCTGATGATGTTTCTCTTTCTGACAACAGTGACTGAACAGAATATATAAGGAGACATTTCTTTTGCTTGAGACTTAAGTTGCAGCACAATATTTCATGTTTTAACAAGTTTTACACAGACTTAGTGTAATTTACATTTAATCATATCAACTCCCACAAACTGTAAAGAAAAATTGTTTGATATATAATCCTGAATTCAGGTGATGTAATCAGTCATCCTGGAAATGGCTTCAAACTGAGGTAAAGTTACTGTCACTGATTAACACTGTTAACATGCATGTGCACTGAATATTGGTTCAACATGAAAATCTTAAGAGGAATGAAAACACATAATCAACAGAAATAAGCAAACCCACCTGGAATTGTTTCAACATGTTAATATCATAATAATTAATATGTTTGGTGGAAACCTGTAAAATTCATTATCAGCTCAGTACAATGGAAATGTGCCAAGACATAAGGTGATGAGTTGGAGAGAGAGAGAGAGAGGTAGAGAGAAAATGCAAATGATTATTTGAAATGTCAGCGGAGCTTTCAATTAATCGGATTTCCTCGTTCACTTGCATAAAATAAAAAAAAATGTTTCCACTGGTTGATGATGGTGACACTCAAAAAAACCAGAGGGTGAGGAGGATAGAAGTCCAGCTGATTGGAAACATCTGGGTGATTGTAGGGAGCACTCCCACATCATCCAGCGTTGGCTGAGATTTGCCGGTGCCCTCTGAAGTGACAGCTTTGACCTCGGCCAGTGTGCATGCGTGCAGCTGCCAGAGACCGGTCTGGCTGGAAAAAGAGGACAGAGCCAGACGCTCCAGGCGCTGGATGGTACCGCTGCTTTTGATGGGGAGCTCTGTTGACAGCCAACGTTTCAGCAGGGGTAAAATACAACCAGCTTGTTGATGCATTTGGTACCAAAAAATACACACACACACACACACACACACAGACCATGCAACAGCTTTTCAGAATATTTGGGACACATTGTTCAGATGGATGCCATAATGTGTCGTTCTCTTTGTGATTAACTGCAAAAGGAAAACATTAGTGTATATATATTTTTTTTACACTCTTGACATCTGATCATTTCTTTGTTTTATGTGCTTTGCCAAAAAGACATCTCCCCTGTAGAGAGTAAAATGCTTTAAATCCAGTGATTCTCCTGCAGATGTACATTGTTATTCCAAACAGAGCTGTCAGTGAGACGCTCCAAACATAGAAAGCAGACAAAGCAGTTTTTAGATCATACCTGCCACTCACTGACAGACAGATACAACTGTAAACCTTCAGTCACACAAACATATTTTATTGTTGCAAATGTAGCTTTTTCTGAAAATCATTCTGTTATTATTGTTCTATCCATATTTACATATTGAAAGAAACTAATACAGACTGAGTATTTAACGTGAAGTCAAACACATCGTACTTCATCTACATTTTCTATAATGTAGATGAAGTACGATGTGTTTCACTAGTTGTGAAAGGTGACATAGTTTTGATTGAGACATCTTCATTATGGATATTTGTAAAGCAACACATTTATTAGAGGTGTTTATAGTTTTGGGATCTGTTAATCTTCAGTAAACAGTGAATAGCTCAAAATTACAGAAGATTTTAGCTCAAATTACAGATAAAAACTGTCATTATAGAGCATGAGAGTTTTCTTATGAGTTGGTTCTTTTAGTGTTTTATTGTTTGGTTTGGTTTTGTTTTGTGCTCTAGCGGCTTGAAAATTACTGTTTTTGAGCATTTTTTAAAACATCCAATTACAAATACATCAATTATGAACTTTTATTTCTGATTAATAGAAACATGTTTTTCTTCTTCAAAAAGATGACAACACGTATTCTGCTGTTTCCTATGCAGATACTAAAAGAAAACAGTTACACACTACAAGTGTTTTCCTTACATTTTGCAAACACTGGAGATGATTTTCATATGTAACTTGTACAAAAATCCTTCAACAAACATTAAAAAGCTTAATATGACACGAGATCTTTTGTCCTTTTAGTTAAAGTTAAAATCTGTTGTAATTATAGAATTGAATGTTATTGTTTTATGTTATGGTTTTTTTACAGTTTGTTTTTTACACCGCAGCTGCTTTTTTACATGTAATTACATCCATTTTTGTAAGTTTTATCTGTTCATGTGTGTGTGTTGTAAAACAACTGTTAGATTTTAATTACTGTAACAAAACATGTTTTACTTCTTCAAAAAGATTTTACTTTCCATTGTTATTCTGTTATTTCCAAATTTAAAAAACAAAACAATTACAGACTATTTCCCCTTTTTTTGCAAACACTGGTGTATTGAAACATGTCATTAAATATTTCAGCTCAGCATCACAGCATAATGACATTAATATTAATGTTTATGGTAATGAACTTTTTTGAGGAAGAACACTTATTCATATTTGATTCATTAATGTAATGAATGCAAGGAATGATCAGATAATATGTTCCTGTGTCCTTGATATGCAACAAGGAGCATTAGACTGCCTTAACTTCCAGATAGGTACGCCTAAGCTGCATTAATCTGTCCGACAATATGGAAGCTATAAACTCAGCGAGAAAAGACTGCAGAAAAACCTACAATGTTATAGATTAAACAAAACAGAGTGAAATGGAGTTCATTTGCCTCACCCTCCTCCTTTCAGAGGAGCTAAACTGCTTACCATTATTCAAAGATATCTTTTAAATAAGGCCCAAATATGCGGGTGAAACCAATTTAACGAGTGGCCACCAAAGACGTTTGTCAAATGATCTATATTGAGATTTTGACTGTGTAAGCCTCTTATCACGGCCGCTATAAAACACACATCATTCTGTTTCGGCGCTGAATTTCAGAGATATGAAAATACAATAAATGTGACATTTTAAAGCTTGGCTTACTTGTTAATTACAAAACCATTTAAAATTGAACTTGTGGGGGGAACTTAATGTGTGCATTTGTGTTGAGGAATGAGATTCAGTGTGAGAGAGAGGGAAACGAATCCTTCTCTCTGAGATCAACCAGAGGTCTGGTGCTGCAGGTCGTTTGATTTAGCTGCTGGTTAAGTTGTAGTGCAGCTGCTCCTGGATATTTCCTCATACTTTCATAAAATAATTTGACTTAATGTAACAAAGGACGGGAGAAAAATAAACACGTATGTGTGATGCAGGGGACAATGAGGACAGCATCAGTCATGTGGAAGAGCTTAATTACCTCAAAGAAAAAAAATTAATGCATCCGCTTTAATTGTTTGCTGATAACCAACGCAGAAGAAAGAGATCAGTGCACACCTTGCTCAACAGCAGCCTCACGATACAGCATGCAGAGAGCTCTGCTATGTAAACACTAAGCTGCAGCTATCTTTGGTTCCTTAATTACAATTTCAACATCAGCATTTGTTCTTGTGTCAAGTGAAAAACACACTTACCTATCACTGAGCCCTGTCAATGATCTGGTAATGAGCTGCAAACTCAAGTTGACAAAATGTGATTTTTAAGGTTATAAACACACATCATTTCTTTAAATTGTGGGGCCAGAAATCACACATTGTGTTGCATTGTCTACTTTTGTCTTCTGTACACTTACTGCGTGGCTTATTAGGGTCTCCGTCTAGTTCAGTAAACACTGCACAGTGCACACACGCGGCACGGTAAAGATGGATGAGCAACACTCCTCGGTTACTACAGCCACATTTATTTAGAAACAGTGGGGAGAGTTTTGGAGGTGAGGAATAATTCTAGCCAGCGGTTGGTGCCCAGTTTGAGAAGGAGGGAGGAGGACCACCATGGGGCACCTGACAGTGATGAAGAGCATGGGCACATGCTGGCAGATTCATCTTGAGCCACAGTGAGAGAGAGAGGGGGGAGGAAGGGGGAAAGATGGAGCTCAGGAGGGAGGGCAGACAATGGCTGAACACAGGTTTAACAATAAAAGCAGCATCGAGTGTTGTCTTTGAGGTTTGTTCTTCAGCAGCAGGTGCTGTAACTCTCTGCAACCTGCAGGAAACAGACAGAGAAGAAGAAGGCAAAGGGAAAAAAAGACAGAGAGAGCCAGAGATTTTATGTGACTTACAAATCGACACATGGGCTTTTCAAAACATTACCTGCTACTTGGCTGGTGTTGGTCAATTACCTGTCACTCCACAATTCCTTTATTCTCCCACTTCCTCCACTGAGTCCCCAGTGTGGTGCTGTGATGGGGTTGATGCCGATCACGGTCTCCCCGGCTCTCTGCGGTCCAGCCAGCTGTCAGACAGGAGCTGCTGTGCTGTGCTGTGTGTTTGCCGGGAACCCGGGGATGTAAACGAGTGCATGCCTTTGATGACTGAGAGATGCACCCCCTCTTTTTTTTTCCTCGTTTGTATTTATGTATTCAAGCTGCCCTCTGCTGTTCGCATTCCCAATGGCAGGAGACAGAACAAAAGGACAGAATAAAGTTTTCACATCAAAATTCTCAAATAACTAAGAAATCAGTCTCATTGTAGAATATTATTGTGGATATTTCTTCTTTTTTTATTATTTATCCTACATTTACCACTACATGTCATGATTACATGACTATTTTTGGAGCAATCAGAGGGACACATGTCAGGAGCTATTATCACTTCTTTTTCTTACATATAAATGAGAAATAGAGATGTTGGTAGAAGCAGTAATGATGGTGCGAGAGAGGCGTGGAGTTGGAGCTAGTGTCATGTATGTTGCTGATTAGGTGTCTGTGCATGAGGCTGTTAATTCTTCAGGTAATTCAGAGGTTTTCCACTGACATACAATAGGTGCAGGTTGAAAAACATTCCTGCAAAGAAGCGGCAGAGTCTTTTATTTTGATCCTTTCTTTCATTCTCTCTTTGTTCTTTCATTATGTTAACCAGTGACACTTTCCTCTATTAAGAGAAGAATACATTGGAGGTTTAACAACCTCAAAAAAAACCTGTCTTCCTTCATTTACCTTTGACCTCGCTGCGTGAAATGATTTTTTTCCCCCTTACCTGACAATTAGATTATTACTTGTATTTTCATAAATGTGCAAACAGGAATGATAATAAGTTTCTGAAATGCAAGTGGCCCATATGCTAACGAGGGCAACAAATTCCCCTCCTCCTTGCATTAACATATCATCTGAATTCAGTTACCTGACACAATTGCAGAGATCAACGCTGCTGATGCGTCAGCTACATGTATGTGTCGGCGTGTAAAAAATCGGCCGCACTGAAAGTCAAGTGGATGTTAATGCCCTGCAGACCCGTCAGTCTGATTTCCCCTCATAAAGCACGAGTGCATTTGTGCAGCAGCTCTCCTCACATCTTTTAAGAGAAAATTGTGGAGTTTAACCTCCCAATATTATCTCTCTCTTCCTTTTTTTCCTCTTTGTGCAGGGAACAGGCGTATATCCACAAGGAATTTGGCACCGTCCACACAGTCGAGACGCTGATAATCCCAAGTCTTTGACTGCTGCTGATAAGACGGCCAATTTAACATAATTATAAACCAGTAGTATGAATAGTAACGATTCATTAATTTAGAGGAAGAGGACGATAATTCAAATCTAAGCGTTTACTCACAATTATCACTCATGATAATGATTTCATTAAAACCTGCTTCATTTTTTTTTTTGGCATTATAAATATAATTGTAATTGCATGAAAAACAGTTATAAAAATTACAGATTGTAAATTAAAGCATGTCTGTGCTGCATTAGAGAGGTGAGGCTGGCTCACAAACAAACCCTGTTGACCAACACTGTTATTACCTCCACACTTAATTACTTTTTTGCTTTTTTTGATTTAATTGCTTCAATAAAAATAATCTATAACGCCTTTTTAAATTACACTTTCCGAGTGACCTATGTAAAGAGAATTTTATTACGTGCGCACGGTAATTACCCTGTCACAGTCCAGTTAGGGGCTATTGTCTGGCTATCCTTTCTTTTTTTTTTTTTTGCATAGCTGCCACTGGCATGACCGGCATGCTTAACTACCTATTTACTGCACTCCGAACTTTTTCAGTAGAATAACACAAGCACATTTTGATCTCAGTTTCACATATAGAGACAAAGTCAATAAAGCAGCACCTTCGAACTCAGGTTTTTGGACAATAAAATGTGAATGTATGAATTACAGATGTTTTATTGGAGCCTACAACAGATATGTTTTAGCAGTTTGTCATCTTCTAGGGGGTTTTGTAATAATAAATTAAAAGGGTGTATTTAATTAAGTGACAAACTACTGAGCCATGTGTGTGTTTTTAATGAGCTGCTAATACATGCACACAATAATGAAGATGTTTTGTCAGTTTTTAGAAAGCGAAGCATCCTTCTCTCGACATTATTGCACAAAACGATTTTTAACATCTTTTGACTGCTGCCTTGTTGAAGTACTGCTCAGATGTTGGTCGCAATGTTTTTTAAACATTTTTTTATCCTTGAGCAGCACATGATGATAAGTAAACAGGAGCGATGTCTTCTGATGTATAAATGTTCTTCATAAAGACAATAATGAGGTCACATATGCTACGATCCACAGAGGGCCACGGTATGAATAGAAAAAGAAACCCTCAGTAGGTATTAAAGTAATTGCGTCTTTTATTATTAGCCCCCCTCCCCCCACTGGATGACTACCC
>OOFC01008491.1:0-24632 GCA_900323345.1 Pseudochromis fuscus
CGCTGAGGCATCTGCTTTGACAGGGCTGTAGCACCGAGGGGACTTGAGCAGAGCAGCCTTTTAGAAAAGCAGCAAACACGCGCATACAAACAGCAAGCAAACACACACGCTCACAAATCCAAGTACATGTTCGTCCACACACACACACACACACGCTGCAGATCTTCTGTTTGTGCTGTAATCAAAGGTAGCTGAGGGAGTTGAGAAGTTCTGTGGCTGCGTACATAGAGAAATTATGGGAAAGTGAGGAGGGGTGGAGGTGGAGGTGGAGGGAGGGGTGGTGGACAGCAATGATGAAAGCTTAGCAATAAGCTGCAGCTCTCCCTGCCTGTCAGCTGCTGTCATAGCATCCGGATGCTGCGAGATAATTGCTTTTTCTCTCCGGATCCCCCCAATTCTTTGTTTTCTCTCCCTCATTTCCTTCTATCACTCATCCTCTGCCTCACATGTTCTCTTTTCTTTACTCGTGTCCTTGCCATCCGATGATATCTCACTATTTTTTTTTGTGGCAGAGTTAAAGAAAAAAGAGCTGGCCTTCCAGAGGAACAGTGCCAGACATTTTTGTATCCCTCCTCTCTGCCTCCAGGTACATGATGGAAATCTCTGTGATAATTGGCCCGTTGGAGGCATTCTCCAGCAGCTCCTTGAATTCTAATATGTGCTTTTACTGTAGGGCACGCATCGTCATCGTATAGATTTTACCACACCACATTCGTCACAGTCTGGGTTTTTTTTTTCCTTTCTTCCACCGAGACTATGGTCACTTTGTTGTCGATGTATTTAAAGTCTAAATAAGTCACTTTGGGAGAGTTTTGCTACGAGTGAGACTTTCACGTTATTCAGAAATGAGGTATTTCAGGTCCCAATTAATCACTTCTTTTCACTGGTGTTAAAGCCCAGGCAGAGATGGATTAAAAGCTCTCCTCTCCAGTCTGCACCGTGCAGGGCTTGAAACCTAATAGGAAGCCTCGTCTTATGAAAATTCAACACATTTGCTTATTATTGTGGAAGATGAATGTGTTGGATTTGGTTGATTCATCACTGACTAACAGTCATCTAAAGCTGAAATCAGATCCTGTGTCTGATTCCCTTTCTGCCAGCTCCTTTTTTTAATTCTCTGACAGCGTGCCGTCTCTTTTAAAGGGTACTGTGTTCATCGATTTGGTGTTATCGGCCGGTTTCTCCCGAGGAACAAAGATCCTCGAGTCCTCATTTGGACTGTCCTTATCAAGTAAAGGTTGAATGGAAAGCAGCAAATAACTCAAGCTGATACTTCAGTTGCAAATGCTTTTTATTCTTCGTGTGAGTTTTGACAGATTTGACAATTTATTCAGACAAAACTATTTTAGAAGAAAGTGCTTTTGATGAAACAATTTAACTAAATATCAGTCAAGCAGAAACTTGCTGTTGCTGTTATTTCAGGGACAGCAGGGCAAGCACAGCGGGTCCTGTTCAACCCCTGCTGCCACCAACTCATTCATTTTCATTGGATTTTGAAACCAGTGCCAGCCCTTTTGTTTGTCTTATACACGCAGCACTCTAGTTTAGGCTAAAATAAAATGTATTATGAACCATTAACCATTATTAGCACATTAAAATATGGTCAAGAGGTAACAAACTGACTGTGTTGTGTGTTGAGTAAGTAGTACTGTCATTTGTTGTGGCAGTGGGAGGGAGTGAGGATTAGCAGCTGTGAGACATGTTGCATGCTAAGCTGCACAATCTTTAGGAGACGTAAGCAGCAGCAGCAGCTTAGTTGCTACATATTAAACAAAGGCTCAACCTGCAGGCAGCAACTGTTTTGAGTTTTTTTTCTTTTTTGTTTTGGTATTTTTATTGCTTCAGGGACACCACAATGCATAAAATAAAAGTTTGAGCCGGACAGATAAACAACACAAATGTAGCTTTTGTGTGCAAGAGATGCTAACAGTGGTGGATAAAGTACTCAACTTCAGTACTTAAGTCAAAGTACTGATACTCATGGTCAAATCTTACTCAACTACAAATAAAAGTTATTGGTCAAAATGTTACTCAAGTTAAAGTACTAAAGTACTTACCTTTAAAAATATTTAAATATTCAAAAGTACAAAGTAAAAGTACATTTTCTAATATCAGTACATTGCTGTATTGTTCTCAGTGCCCGAGTCAATCCCGTCAAACGTATACTTCCTGTTAATGTGGTATTTTAAGCTGAAAGGGGTTCGATGAAAAGAAAACTCCTTCCTGCAGAGTGTGCATAATACTTTGTTAGTTGACTGTTCGGTCTTGCTTTATTGTTTTTAAATTTCCCATCAAGAGGCTAACATGCTATATAGCATTTTAAAAAACTATAAAACGACAAAACCGTGCTGTCTTCCCTCTTTATTGTTCGGTTCTGCTGTCGGTCACTTCCTGCCGATTTGTGCGACGGTAACTCTACCTGGACAAACTGCCTGCCATTGCCAGCATAGACTGTATATAAAGTAAGTAACCACACACTTCCTGGGAATGTAGTGGAGTCCAAAGTACAATATTTGTCTTTGAAACGTAGTGGAGTGAAAGTAAAAGTTTCCAAAAAAAACAAATACTCAAGTAAAGTACAAATACTTAAAAAATGTACTTAAGTACAGTATTCAAGTAAATGTACTCCGTTACTGTCCACCACTGGATGCTAAACATATGTCATTTAAAAACCAAGCTAGTCTCGTATGTTTGCCAACCAGAGGATACTGACGAGTGTATTGTTCAACTGTTTATTATTGGATGTGTATAAGAATGAATATCTGCCACTATGTTGATATGAATGGAGATTCCCTTTGTGAAGGTTCAGCTTCTTCATATTCATATAGTAGCACTATATGAGAAGTACTTCATGTGATGTACTGTCTGGCAAAGTTAGGACAGTCTCTTCTATTATACTCTGTGAATCTGAAAAGTAATAGGAGGCACCTTTCTTCTTAGTATAGAAATGATTGACAGGCCCTTTTACATAACATGATAAACTAGGAGGAGCCACTTAACACCTGTTTCAACGTCCAGCGCAAAACATACACATACCTTATTTTCTGGACTATTGAGCGCACCTGTCTATAAGCCGCTATTGAATTTATTTTAACAGTTTCATGTGGTCCACTCTGACCGGGTCTGATGTGACGACGCTAAATGTATCGGCGGCACGGAGCTTGCTAGCTTGTAAAAAGCTGACGAGCTTCGTGCTGCCGATACATGAGAAACACCGGTGTTTAAGTTCAAAGCGTCGGAAAAAAGTAGCAGCTTATAGTCCGGAAAATACGGTAATTAAAATATGAAAAGAAATAAAGAAAATTACATCGTCACTTTAGATTGGATTTTTTTGGATATGTCGGTATCGGTATTAGCCATTAAGAGAACAAAATTTGAGGTTTTACATACAAGCCTCCAATAAAAACATTGTTCAATGCATAGCTTAAAAAAACATTGGCAGCATTTTCCTCACATGGCAACCCTCTACATGGTATTTTTATATTGTTTGTTTGAAGATCTTTTAGGGAATTTCTACACTGCTACAAGTTGTAAAAGTAGCAACTGGACGTGTTTTTCATTGTTCACACCATGCTCTTGTTGTTGGATTTACATCAGTGCAGTAGTGCTGTTTCAGACCCAGAGCAGAGTTTTACTCACCGTCCAACAGAGCAGCCATTAACCCTCCAAGTGTTTTGTCAGTAGTTGAATAAACTCAGCGGTGTCGATCGCAGTGAATCGTGTTTAAACCAAAGGCACGGCACGGGATACACAAATTGTTGGTAAGAGCTAATAAATGGCAAAGCTCCATGGTTGTTTTTGGCTAGAGACGAGCTTTGAAAACACAACAAACGCATTAAAACAGAATACCCATCGGGCTGATCGGGCTGAGCTGCTTGCAAATGAGAAAAATCCTCCTTGTCACTTTGATCTCACTTTTTATTTCTAGTAATTTCATTAATCCAGGTATCAGTGAAATGTCAAATCAATGAGGAACACATGACGAGTCCAGAGACATTTGTGTGTACACTGTAAGGAATATTCCCCTGTGTGTTTGTTGAGCTGTAACTTTACTGGAACTTCATCCATTAAAAAAATAAAAAATAATCTCTGCAGGTAAACAAACATAAACAGTCTAAGGATGAGTGGAGTGTTTCAACAGGGTAAAACTCAAGCCCTTTCCATTTGAATGTAAACAAACACTCATTAAATTTACATGAGGCCTTATTCTTGGTGGCTTTATACAAAACCTTGTTTTGCATCTTATTTTTGTTTCTGGTTATTGTTGCTCTTTGTCTCCCTGTTGGAAGTGTGCACACTGTGTTGGTGGCACCTTGTTACTGCCACGGACTAATTAGGTGTCCTGCTAACCATTAACGATTTTGTCTCTTGTGGCTTGTGGTTTTGAAACTCCAGAGATGCTCTCCAGTGAAGGTGTATTGTGTTGTGTTGTGCTGTGTTTTCAATCTAGCACATTGTATTTTAAACTCTTCGTATTTATTGCAGCTTGGTGTGTTTCACAGACAGGCTCTGGCAGCAGAATACAGTACGGTGCTTTGGAAGTCACTATTCTGGGATATTTGGAGAGTCATTTCAGTGGCTGATCTCTGCAGGGCTGCTTTTGATCCAGATCCAGTGTTTCAAATCTAGACTCTCCAGTGTGTCCTTGACTCCGCTGTGAGGTTCTCGTCTGTTCTCGGCCCACGTTAGATGACCAGCAGTGGGTGCTCACTAACTTGATTTCAGTAATCCAATGTTATAAAACATAGACTTGAGTCTGAGTGGCTCCAGTTTTGGGGCTTTACGCTCTCATACAGTTTGTTTGAACTCTTTGTCTTCGCTGTTATATCAGACTGTATATAGGATGAACTAAGCTAATGTGACATCACATCTTGGTTTTTGGACTTGTGTTTTGTAGCTAGGAGATTGTGAACATCACTATGTTAGTTGTTTGGAACTGAAAGTGACCATATTTGGATATAAAGGGATGAGTGAGGAGGCGGGTCCAACCCCTGACCCAGAGGACACTGTCCAATGTGTCCAGACTTGACTTCAGCGCTGCTCTCATTGGAGATCAGACCTGTTGATCAAACTAACCACGCCCCTAAATCTTCCTCTTTTTAAAGACTAATATCTACTTCATGATGAAAGGATTTTTAGATGGACCACAAGCTCTCTAATAAGTATCGCTAATAAATACAGCTAATGACATCAGAAGGACTTGTGGAAAACAATGTATTGACTGAGTATTTCAATTTTTGAAGTGAAGTTAAGTCAGCTTCTAGCAGCCGTTGGGTGTATTGTATTTTTTTTTTCACTTCTGCATTGGCCTCATTTTTGAACCTCGTCTAGTTGTATATACAGTGTAAGTGTTATACACAGACTATAATACAGACAAGTCTTTGTTACATAGTTGAAAATATGAGGAAAACATGTCCTCCCTCATCTCAGGTATTGATGAGATTCATTTGAACTGAGCACAACAGCTTCTGGCCTCCATCCCACAATCCACATGACACATCTGGGAACCAATTACTCCTGCATAATAAGCATCATAATAAAAAGCTTAAAAACAGCTGGCATGGTCTGTGAAGGAGTGTGTGTGTGCACTTCTGCTGATACTGATTCTGCTCGTCTCCTGCTCAGGTGAGGATGTGTACATCAGCTTGTACGGCTCTTGTGAGGAACTGGACATCCATCTTGAACCTGACTTCATCTTTTTGAAGAAGACTTATGTATCCATGGCCAGTGTAGGCACAGTGTCCCTCACCAACAGGAGTGACATCCCTCTCCGGTACTGTTGGACAGTTTGGCCCAGCCAGGAGGAGGAGGACCTGAGTTTATTGAGGTATATGCACCAAACTCAAGCAGTCTCTAAAACTGAAGCCTTGTCCATTGGAACTGGATGATCCTGAACTGAAAAGTCTTCAGAACTGTCCAGTCCAGTGGCTCTAGATTCAGTACCATCAGTATCACCTGGTATGACCTGGATGACAGAATTCTCACTGACAGTACAGCAGTGTGTTCATAATGGTAGTTTGGGCTGTAAAGCTTTCTTTCTCTCCCCCTCTGTACATGTAGTGAGTAGAATTCCCTGCTGTGTTATGTTTCATTTCTATCAAAGCATGTGCTGCCAGAAATAGCTCAGGTGTCCATCACTTTTCTTTCTGTTGCCAACTCTTTGTTCCTCTGCTTGCTGCTGTTTCTCTCTGACCCTCCTCATTTGCTCGTTGTTTCACTTTTCACCTTCTCTCTCTGTCTCTCTCTCTAGGGAGAGCTCAGTGCTCCAGCAGCAGCAGGAGGAAGAGGAGGAGGAGGAGGAGGAGGAGAAGGAGCGGTCTGACCCCACAGCGATCCATCACCTCCCGCTGCTGCCCAGAGCCCCAGAGGGACACAAAGGCCTGGCGGCCGCAAAGGACCACCTCCTATCCCCTCCACACAGCTGCATCACTGTGGAACCAGTGGTGTGTTTGTTTCCCCGTCTTTCCAAACTAATTAGTTGACCGACTAATTGTCCTCACCCTGCCACTGCTTTCTTTTCTCTGTACTGCAGAGATAACTTCTCTAATGTGGCTGCATTATATAACGCTTTTATTAATGCCAAGGGGGTCAACAGTACTCTCTCAGCTGGCACAGATCCACGAGCTTGTCCAACAGCACAAAGTCACCAGTGTGGCGCTGCAGCTGTAAATCTGAAATCAGAAATCAATTTGTTGATCAGTTCTGACATTACATCTGTCACAAAGAGTTAAGATTTGACTCTATTGTTTGCATGTGAATCCCGTCAGACTCCTCAATGACAGGAGGGTTATGGACCAGGCCCTTTCTGCCTGGGGACCTTCAGGTAGCCTGACCTGTTCTGACATCACCGCCTCCTTCTCTGCCAGTGTCTCCTCTGCTCAGCTCAGCCAGGGTCCCTGGACAGAGGGAGAGAGGAGACAGATGAAAACAGAGGGAGAGCAAAGGAGGAAAAAAAAAAGTGTGGGGGAGACAGTAAACAGTCTGCAGGCCAGTCACAACACAAACTTTGAGAGGGCATCTGAGAGAAATGGTCAGCAGTCCACACATGTTCACACCCACCCACTAACCTGCACACATACACACACACACACTCACACTCACACAGCTATAACAGAGAGTGTGTAGAATCGATCCCACTAAAGAATCAGTAAACCTCCCACTTGGTTTCTTCATATCTGTTCCTGTGATATTTTCAGCTCCAGAGTTTGTGTGTATCTACTTTATATCATTTCTCTAAACAAATCATTCTTGTCTCGGTTCAGGAGGGTGAGATATGGCCTAAGATGACAGCTCAGTTCAACATCATCTTCAAACCGGAGGAGCCCAAACTTTACCAACAGACCATATACTGTGATGTCACAGGTCAGTGCCTCGTTTAGGTTTCACATACACAGTCAGACATGTGCATTACCGTAATAACAGGCAAGATCTAGTTTTTACCTTCACTAGGGGCAGATGTTGGACAAGTTGTTACTGTTTCCTAGAAATATCTGTCAACTTTTGGATAAAACTGTAAACAGACAGAAAATGGAGGCTTTTGTAATTTTAATTTTGTATCATTGCTTATTTATCTTTTGGATTTATTGAAATGTCTGAACAACAACTTTTGAATTGTTAACAATAAGTTTAGTGCATGAATCAATTTTGGTCCCGTTGTGATTTATTTTAATGTTTCTGTTGAGTCTTTAACAATTTATTTCCAGTCTTTATCAGTTGGTGTTTTGCAAGCTAGCAAGCTCCGTGCCGCCGATACATTTAACCTTGTCACGTCAGACCCAGTCAGAGTGGACCACATGAAACTGTTCAAATAAATTCAATAGCAGCTTATAGACAGATGCGCTCAATAGTCTGGAAAATATGGTATTTAGATTCATTACTAAATAACTACATTATCTCACATGTACTTGGTGTGTGCACCTTAGCAAAACTTTTACCGACAATACGGTAACTTGTTATACTGTTAATACTGTTACTTTGAGCATGTTAGCATCTGAAACCTGCTACCATGTTTATCCATTATTAGGCTTGTTATCATTTACAATAAAAATTACATATAATATTTGCTTGTACACAAAACTATTTATGTTTCTTGTTTCAGGTTGTTTCAGTGGGCCTTCAAAGTAAAATACTAGTCATACCAAGCAAATCTCAGCAAGCAACTCAAATAACATTTATTTTTAAAAGGCAAAGATATTGTGTTTGACGTACAACCAATTCCCTAAATCCATGGTTTTTCTTTTTTGTCTTTTCAACAAAAATATGTGCAACAAAATACACATTTTTGTCAAGGTCACAGTTTTAAACACATGGAAATGTTTGAAAATATTCCCTCACTACAACTGATCATGTGTGTCCAAATGATTTCTTTCATATTTGAATGAGATTAAGTGTGTTAGGGGGGATTTGGGAGATCAGAAAATAAACGACCACAAATTAAAGGTCAAACTAAGAAAGTATATGAAGGTTAATATTTACAGCTCTGAACACAGACTTTGACTTGCTCCCTGATGCAAAACTCTTTTCTGAACCAGGTGATAACTCTGTTCTTTTGTTTGTTCTTCACCACCTTGCAATTGATTGTTTTAACAACTTCAAGCACACAGTACATCCCTCCTGTAAATCGATAGCTTTGGCTTTCTCATAAAAGATTCTCCTTCTCTCTGTGGGTTGTTGCCGACGAAAGGTTAGACAGACAAGTCTGGGTAGGAACCTGTGTCTGTCTGTTCGCTTATTGTCAGAGGACGTCAGCTTCTCTCAGCTATGTCTCTTTGTCTTCTCTTCACTCTGTGATATCCTCACTCAAACTTTAACCACCGAAGGACTCGATCTCATTTTCATACTAGACAATGAGCTCGTGATGCCTCAGTACACTCATCTCATCCCAGCGGTAGTAAAAAGTTGTTGACAAATTTGCATGTGGTCTTCATGTGTGTCTTCTGAACCGGAGGCCAGATTTACATTAATTTCCATGTCTTGTGAGGCAGGTGATGACCTGACCATCCCAGCTCAATAACAGCCAGACTGGAGACTCCTGTGTCCTGGTTCCTCACTTTACAAAAAGACCTCTCATGGCTTTTAATAAGTTCACGTAGAGGGAAGTGGAAAGCGACTAACTTTCAATTAAACACTTTAAACCATAAACGGAAAAGCAACCTTTACAACGAGAATTTTGTCTCACATTAATCGTTGTCACTTTCTGTATATTTTTATTACACCTGTTTCATTGTCTTTCTTTTTCCTCACCCTACAGTGTGTTTTTTTCATTCCTCTGACTGGAAACTTTGTCATATCTTTTCTGTCACGTCCGTCTGTGTTTGCCTTCAGGCCGTGAATCACGTTTACCTCTCACCATCAAGGCTGAAGGCTTGGGACCTGAGCTCCAGCTCAACTATAACCTGATGGACATGAAGAACATATTCGTGGGCAGCAAAGATCATTATGAGGTAAGAAACATCGAACAAAGTATACAGTTGTGTCCTTTGCTATAGATATGGTTTAACAATTATTATCAAAAATCCCTTCTACGTTGAGTGTTTACTTTACTAATGTCTTGGGAGATCCCCGAGGGAAATTCGGGCTCGTCCGGGATTTGAACCCGGGACCTCTCGCACCCTAAGCGAGAATCATACCCCTAGACCAACGAGCCACTGAAATTCACCAAGCCATGTCCTTTGTACAGGGGGTGGATGCCCAAATATGTAGATTAAATACAATATGATGCAATGTGATATACTGACATCACCCTTTGTCTTTGTCATTGACTTAACAGATGTGTGGTAGCTATAAACAGCATCCTCACTGGGCATCTGTTCTTATACTTACAACTAAATTACAAGTCTCAACCAAACATGAAACATCTTTTCTTTTCTAGTGTAGTGATAAATACATAACAGGTTTTAACTGTAAGGCTTCCAGAGCACTGTTACCACTGTGTGTCTCCTACTAACACTTAACAGAAGTGGATTATCACACAGTGTATGTTGTACACTACTTCCTGACTGATGATTGAAGAACCCTGACTGATGATCAGTGGATCCTTCTTGTTGTCCAGGTGCAGATGTCGAACAGAGGGCTGATTGATGCCCCTTTCAGGTTGTCCAGCCCCGGCACCACTTTCGGCCGCTGTTTCTCCTTCAGTCCTGAGGAAGGTGTTGTTCCCCCTGGGGCCTGCCAGATTGTAGAAGTCACCTTCCACAGTCGCATCCTGGGAACTTTCTGTGAGGACTTGCAGCTCGCTGTCACAGGGCAGCCTCAGCCACTTACCTTAACCTTCAGGTGAGTGTTGGAACTCGTGTTCTTTTGGAATCTGAACAAACTTGTAACAATGTTGCAAATCCAAATATCCAGTAGTTACTTTCTGCTACACTCAGTATTTATTCATGAATCTTTCAACTTGTTGTCTTCAATGTTTTCAACTCATGTCTTTGCCTTTTCTTCCAGAGGTTGTGTCATTGGTCCCACATTCAACTTTGATGTTCTCGAGCTCAATTTTGGACACGTAGCTTTTGGTGAGTCACAACATTTTTCTACACAAGACATATCATCATCATCCATCTCTGTTCCTTCTTTATTATTGGTCTCTACTTCTCTGTGCAGGTTTCCCACAAACATCCATTTGTACCCTCTACAACACCTCCTGTGTGCCCATGACCTTTGCCCTGCGTGTCCTGGGAGACGGGTGGGGGTCTCCCAGTGTTAGCTTTGAAACACAGGTGTCTGATGCGTCACTCAAGAACTGGCGAGGCTACACCACTGCAGACCTTCATCCACGGCCTGTGGAGTTCACTGCGAGCCCTGCTGTCGGCTCTGTGCGTGCCATGTCAAAGGTCACGGTTAAGGTGCGGTTAATTAACAAGGCAATTCATCTCAATGAGCTTTTCTGTATAAGAATATGGATTAAAGATGTGACAGTAACCTGGTTGAAGTGTCAGTAAAGAACAAAGCAGATGAGAGTTTCTGTGATTATCACCACCTTTAAGCCTCCTGGTTGTTCATTGGACTTTAGTGTTTTTATGCTGTATGTATCTACATCTCTGCACAGGTGACACTGTGCTCCAACACAGTCAGAAGATACAGACTGGCCTTGGCGGTGGATGTCGAAGGTGTCGGAGAGGAAATCATGATCCTGCCTATCAATGCCAGGTAAGTCACATTACAGGTGTGAATATAATACACACCTATTACAGTTAGTTTTCCACATTTTGTACAATAAACCTATAAGCACAGATTATTGGGTAATTTTTATGTATTTTTTCTCATGTGCTTTGACAGTGTTTGATCTTTTTCTCTCTGAAAATATAGCTCATCAATAATAAGTGGATAAAAATGAATCTGTGGTGTAGTTGTGTCTTGGTAGCTGGATGTAATGTTTTCATGTTTAGTGTCATAGCACATTAATGTAATGTTACATGTAAGTAAAATTACCAATGGTAACCTTAAATAAATTCACCAGACTGTAATTTAAAGATACTTGAACTTGAGCTTTTACACTTTAGCACAACTTTGTAGTTGTATTTCACAAAGGTTCACTCAGAGATATTGTACGTTTTACATCACTACATTTAATTTAGTTATTATTTTTTAGATTATGATTTTAAATGCATAAGATGTAATGAACTAATATAAATTACATTGCTCAAGAAAAAGTAAAATTTTTAAAACTAGCTGCTCTTTAACTGGCAATAGTAATGAAAAACTGCCTCCATATAAATGTATGGTTAGTGTTAACCTGCAGTGGCTGAATTTATTTGAAAGATAGTCTAAGTGCATTTTGCTAAAATGTTCTTATTGTAAAATATATATATTTGATCGAGGGTAAGTGTTTATCGCCACTTAACATCAAACCCCCCAAAGTCTGGAGTTATGTTGTTGTCTAATTAAAAGTCTGCTGCATTGCCTCCTTCTACAGATCTAATCTCAGACTAGTTTGCAGTGTGATCAATAGCAGACATTTCTTTCTCTTGCTGAGATTATTTCAAAATAAATAAAGGTGTTTGCTTCATATTTCTACCCACCTTAAAGACTAGAACTCAGGGAACACCAGGACTGTTACGTGATAGACTGGAGCCTCCCTCACATGTCCACTGGTGCATATCTGTGGATAATTTGATATATATAAAAGTAAACAGTGAATCACTCTGCCCAGAGGTGGATATGTGCTGTATAACTTTCCTTAACTCACCACTACACCTCCCATTACATCAGTGTCAAGACGCCATCAAACAAACTCTTCCATCATCCTTTTTCCTAAAGTAAAGTGTCTTTTTCCTGGCAGTAACTTCTGCTTTGCTTCCAGCTGTCTGGCGGTTCTGATGCTTTGACAACTTGTGAATGTGGTCCATTGAACCCGCATACAGGTGTCGACAAATCAGTGGAGGATGTGTTAAATATTCAGAACCCCATTTGCATAATAATACAATGGAATGTCACCTGCACCATCACTCAGAATAGGGCAATGGTAATCTGACTTCCTCACGGCAATCACCGTCATTGTAAATTGATGAAACGGTTCTTAATTAATAGACTTTGGTTTTGGCACGACGCAGCGCAATTACTGGTTAATTCATAAATAAGCCTCAGATCTTTTCTTCTCTTCCCCTCTCTCTCCTTCCTCTTCCTCTGCCTCTCTGGCTGTTGATAGGTGTGTTGTGCCTGAGATCGTGGTGGAGCCTGCAGAGTTGGACTTTCACAGGTGTTTCCTCCATCACCCCTACGAACAAATAGTGCGGCTGACCAACCACAGCAATCTGCCGGCCTGCTATGGCCTGCTTGGCCAGGTGAATAGATCAGTGTGATAAATAAACCTGTGAATTCAGGTGTATGGTTCACGTCCAGCTCAGGACTACATGGATGTAGTCATTGTGATGTCATCCATTACATTTTGAAGCCAGGATTTTTGCATTTGAATGTCGCCATGTTGTTTTTTTGGAGCTAGAAGTCACCATATTTGGAGGCGGGCCTAACCCTTGAACCTAAGGATACTGTCCAATGTGAATGAGCCTCTAAATGACTGGGGACCAGCTCTGTCAATCAAACTAGCCACACCCCTAACTACTCCTCCTTTTGAAGCCTAATATCTACTTAATGATGAAATGATTTTCAGATGGACTAACAGAAGAAGAAGAGCTGACTTCAATAAACTAGCTAATGACAGAATGACTTTTGAATTCAAGTCAATTGGAGCCAGTTTTTTGGAGCCACCATCTAGTGGCCATCGGTGGTGTTGCACTTCTTTGCACTACCGGCTACATGTAGTGTACATCCATCTACAGTCTATGGTACTGCAAAATGTACTGTATATGGTGGAGACGAGCCACATGCACTAGAAATATAAGTCAACTACTGATACCAATCTCCTACCGGTCTGTTCTATATGAAGCTGAGACCCAGAGCCATTTAGCTTAGCATAACTTACACTCAGGACATGGGTGAACAGTTCACCTGACTCTCTCCATGGGGTGAGAAAATCCATTTACCACCACCTCTTAAGCTCAATAACGATCACTTTATATCTCATTTGTTTAACGGATAGGGTCTCTACATGCCCAGATGCACACTGAAAGAGTTATTGATCCTGTAATTGTTACCCCTGTCCATACCGGTCATGAAGACATTCATTCTTAATGTAATTCCAGTCAAAGCTATGGGGTCTGTTTTTTCCTGAACAGTGTTTCTTTGCTGTTCTTTGAAAACAATCTGCTAAAATAAAAACACAGTAAATTTTAAGGTTAAACTCTGGAATACATTTTCAAACAAGGACTGTTGTGTTTTCTGCGTTTGTTTAACACTGAAAGCACATTAGGGAGGGATTGATTCATCGGTAGCATGAACTAAAGGAATGTTTATAACAAGTAAAAGTTCAGTTTTTATGTATGTATTTGCACATTAAAAAGAAAAAACTATAATCTGAGTTTTGCAAGAGGTTATCTGACCAATTATTTCTTATTATTTCATTGCTGGGTGTAATGCAGGAGAGTTTTAAGAAAGGCTTTAAGAACTGGCCTCACATCCATAGTTAATGTGCAGTTGTAGGAGCGGTATTAATCTTCTTACCAAAAAAAAATTAATAAAAGTAAATCCCAAATCTGCTTTCGAGAAAAGAAAATTACCACACATACTATATCACATCAACAGTTTTTGATGTTACTCATCTGTCACTAACATATTTTGTGTACTATAGTTGTTGTTTCTGTACTTGAGTTGTATTTGTGCCATTGTGTTCAGGTCCATGAGGAGAGTCCGTCCCTGCTCTGTAGCAGTGCTGCCCCCAGGGGAGTGATCGCTCCCGGCACTTCAGAGGTGCTTCCTGTGCGTCTAGTGGCTAAATCTGTTGGAAGGCTGCATCACTCTCTACGTATCGCTGTGTTCGGCAGCCTCCAGCCACCACTGGTCAGTGTGTCACTCTGAGTGGGGATGTCTGTAATATTACAGGCTTAATACTGAAATCTGAGTTCATGCAGAGTGAGGTTGTATAAGTTAATAAATGCTGTTGTGTCCTGTTGCAGGAGGTCTCCTTGTCCTGTGTTGGGCAGGGACCGGTGGTTGATCTTCAGAGCACACAGCTGGACTTTGGCAGGATCCCGGTTCTGACGGACGTTGCTAGAACCTTGCAGCTGTTCAACCTCTCACCTATTCCAGCTCACTTTACCACTCGCATGGTACAAACACCTACACCATCTCACAGAAAAACAGCTTAATTAGTATTAGATTGATCAGAATTAACCTCTTCACAGTCTTCAGATGTAGTAGTGGGATGCTACAGATCATCAGTGATGAACTAACAACAGCCCCACCCAGTCTTTGTAGTGTGTTTTCCTTGATATCTGTCCAGCCTTCCCTCCTTGCAGCTACAGATTTCTTTTAGAAAGTTTCTGCCTGTCTTCTGCTGCTCCTTTGACTAATTAATTTTCAGTCCAATTGGACATGCAATTAATGAGTTAATGAATTCAATGCTTTGTTAGTTCTTGAAATAATTAGTTGCTGGTTCAATTTTAGTCTTGTCCCAGGAGAGTAGGTGGTTTTCCTCAGACTGCTGCTCTTTGCGTGGCCATTATAAACCAGTCAGATGGTGACATTTTATCAATTCAGAATGAGAGAAACCAAGTAGGTGATCTAGGAAACTGACTGAAACACTAATGTCTTGCTGTGTGTGGCGGAACATTTTATGGACAAAAAAATGTCGGCATTTCTTTTATCTCTTACCCTTAAAGAGGCAGTTTACCTGTTTTCTGCTCAGCTGCTTTCTACATTTAACATTTTAAGACATTTTAATTTGTTTTCAGCATCAGCAAAGGTTTGTTCCTGAGGTCCTAAAAGAAAATTGAATTGTTATGTTCCACTTAATTTTATTTATCACCTTCCTTGGTGTAAATGAAACATTAAACTTTATGGCAACCTGAGAGCTACAATTCATCATATTCAGTGTTTCAGCTCTTCTCTCTCTGTGCATCGCCTTATCAGCGTTGTCTGATATCCACAGGAAACAAACTTGCAACATTACCTCAATACTTCAGTATGTGGCATAGACACGACCGAGCACGCACACAAAATCCAAACACACACAGGCAACCCCGGTGTAAGTGCAGTTGTGTGACCCTGTCCTCTCCTCTAAGGCAGTGTTGAGGGAAGGAGTTTCTCCTCTGCACTCTCAGGCGTCAATCGATGCAGATTCTCCTGGAATTACATTACATCTCGCTCAATAGGCTGGCAGAGAGCCATGCAAGGAGACCTGATGACAGGAGATCTTGGTGGTATTGCACAAGGTGTCCACACTTCCCAGTCAGTCAAGTAACCATCTGTGAGAACAGCGCCATCAATAATCCGACCTACATTCAAAAATATCCAGACAACCAGAGAACAGTCCAAGCAGAGGAGACTTTACCTGGACAGACTTTGTTGTTATTGTTTTGTCACCTGTGAGATTGGTCAGAAAAGTCAGACACTGTGGTTTTTTTTAGCTTCACTTCACAGTTTATCGATTTTATTGCGCTGTATGATATTTGAGATGGAGAACTGGCTGCAGCATCGGCGCAGGATGAGTTCAGTTTGATGCACCCTCGCTAGCTGTGGAGCGTACAGCACAAATCTGAATTCTGCACTCTTCTGACTTGTGCTGCATTCAAAAGCAATCAATGCTAATCAAGCTGCGGGATGCAGCAGGTTTGATGTGATTATTGAGATTCCAGTCGTCTTCCTCCTCACTCCAGGGAGTCAGCCCTGTGCTCTTTCTCCTCGTCTGACTCCACCCACCCCTTCACCGTGATCACCCTCGTATCGACCCCCTCCAAGTCCGTTTCCGCCGCCACCTTTACCCGATCGTAGAAACGCTGAGAAAGTGACCTGTGACTCCCAAAGTCACTCACACTGATCCAGTGCTGCCTGCTCGTGTGTCTTTCCTCCACACAGTCTTGTATGCAGTCTGTCCAGTATTTCTCTTCTTCATTAAGGCAACACAAGTGTCAGTGGCAGTATTTTTGTAAAGACATTTTCCCCCATTGATCAGCAGTCTCCCGTGTTGTCCGGTCGGCGGTGAACGCTCCCAAGCTTCACTGCATCTTGTGGGAAGCTCATTTCCAAAATCCCAATTAAAAGTTTATGTTCTAGTCATCCATCAACAGAGATGCTGTATAGAGCATTGATTGTGATGTCGACCGCTGCTTGGTCAGATATATACACAGTACAGTGAGCACAATGAAGAGCTATCTGCCTTGTTGAAAGACTGGAGATGAACATTAGATTTACGTGTGTTTTCCCATTACACTGGATTTTATTCAGAAAAAATGAAATTGAACAGATCACAAATCTGGGAAGTCAAATGAATATTGAGATGTCTTTTTTGGGAAAGTGAGTTTAGGTGTGAAACAGATAACATTTCTATACTGTGCATGTGTACAAAATGTACTTTAGCAAAGCTTGACTCCCGCTATACTGTTGCACATCTGTATATCATATTCCACACATTACCCTGCTCCGAGTACAGATGTATTTTGTCTTACTTATGTGCTGCTCTCCTTCTAGGATCTCATGAAATGTTGATGTGATTATACAGCTATATGATATACGCATCTATCGCTCAAGCTTCATCCATAGCATAAGTCTCCGTGGTCGGTGCAGCTCAGTTATTGGAAAGTGCCGCCACAAGGGAGATGTTTTCATGCATCGCATTTCAGTCGTGGAAGCAGCTGCTGGAACTTTTACTGCGCCCCTGTTTCCAAAGGCATCCCCGGCTTCCTGCAAGAGCACTGCAGCTCATCAAGACCGGATTGTAAATTGACTGAGATTGTGTTTCTGTTTTCCTCAGAGTCACGGAAAGTCCTGTTGGCGTGTTGCACCCAGCGAGGGGGAAGTGCCACCAGAGAGCCAGCTGGAGCTCAAGGTTGTGGCTCATCTGAAGGACACGCTGCACTTCCAGGACAGGCTGGAGGTGTCCATACAGCACAGTCAAACACACACCGTCCCCGTGTCCGCCACAGGCACTGGTACAACCATTGTCAGCGACAGGCCCTTTGGTCCCAGCCTCGACCTCGGCATAAACTTCAGGTAGATTTCCAGAGGTCACGCTGGTGAATCTGTGGAATAACAATCTGCCTCACTTCTTAGTCGTCCTCTTTTTCTCCTGTAAGCCACAGGACGTGCGAGTACCAGTTCAAGCTGACTAACCAAGGCCAGCGGGTACAGCGACTCTACTGGAGGACTCAGGGCTTCTTGTCCTCAACTAAAATCCGCAAAAGTGACCAAAACTTCCTACCCCCCATCTCCACTTCCAAGCAGAGAGACGTCCTGAGCCGTGGGTCTTCACTGACCTCCAGCAGAGAGAAGCCGGTGTTCAGCCTCAGTCCGTCTCGCGTGGAGCTTTATCCAGGCCGCTCTGTGGACATGGTCCTGACGGGGTCTTCAGACTCACCCAAGGTCAACTACTTTGCTTACTGAAATCTGAGTCTCATATTCACAGCCTGTGTTTGTACATTAAAGTCCATGCATGTTGCAGTGCCATGTACAGACTGTAGCTTCCTGTCTCTGCAGCTTGTCCGTGAGCATCTGGTGTGTCATGGCATCATTGGTTCCCAGGGTTCTCGAGAGAACATCATGTCTGTAGACGTCACTTGTCGCTTTGTGGCTCCTGTGCTCAGCTTTTCTCCAAAGCAGCTCAACTTCTACCTAAAAAAGGTTGGTCGTGAACAAATCAGTGATTCGTCCAGTTTATTTATTTAAATCTATACACGTCACTGCTCTGCGTTGTTTTTCTGTACCTTATCCTGCTGAAGTGTTTTCATGATGTTATCTAAAGACAAAGAATGAGTCTTATGCTGCATCAGGGATTGTGTGATAACTTTGTATAGATTTGTGAAAGCAGCTCATGTTTTTACCTCCACTAACAAAGATGTGGTTCATCTGTGTTGGATTGTTTTCTGTCTGTGTGTTGGCAAAATTTATCAAAACTTATGATCCCCATGAATTTTCCTTCAGATTTTGGGTATTACCAACATCAGACGATGTAATCCTGTCCAACAAGAATCCCAAAATCCTACAACATTCTTCATATAATAAGCTAATGTTGTACAATAACGTTCTCACATCTTAATGGATTTTGTTGAAAATCTACTCGCACATGCAGGATCATAATGTCTACAATCTGGGACAATTTGGTGGAGATCAGATTTCATTACTCAAAGTTATTATGTGATTTGGAGAAATTTTCAGAGGGGTGGGATGTGATAGGTTGCTGAGATATGACCTAAAGAAAAGTTTTGGCAGAATTGGGACATAAGAAGTTTGAAAGACACAAAAACCATTAAAAATATATGTCCTTTCATATAAAATCCCTGTCCCTCAGATGCGTCTTTATGTTGTGTGGTTATTTACAGGTGTGTGTTTGTGTGTGTGTGTCTTACAGGTTAAAGGACAGAGCCTGCTCCCCGTATACGAGAAGCTGGTCTTAAAGAACGTGTCCTCTCTGTCTCTGTCCATGGACCTGGTGCTTGTTGAGCCTTTCTCTCTGTGTGAGGCTGCAGGAGACCACAGCTCAGCTACAACTAAGGTGCACAGCTCTACTTTTTCCTCTTAGTTCAATCACTAACTAAAGGAATTATAACTTTGTGTTGTTTTTAACTCAACTGTAGACGAGCTCGGTTTCAGGTTCTCGTCTTCCTGTTAAATCTTTTCAATCAGCGTGTGAGATATTTGCTCGTTATGTTTGATCTGCGGTACCTTTTGTTTATATTTGGAACAGAGAATATGTCTTCAAAAACAACTCCCCTCAAAGTAAAGAAGAGCTTTCACTCTGGTAAAATATTGATGTCCGTCGTAGCTCGTTCTAAGTAGCTACAGGAGTCAGTTGAAGGTAGTGGAGAAAAAAAAACAACAACTTCTGTGACATGTAGGGCTGCCACTAACGAATATTTTAGTAATCGAATAATCTATTGATTATTCCATCGATTAATCGAATAATTGGATAAGAAATGCATGTTAAGGTGCAATAATAAATAGCACTGCCAAACGCTAAAAATTTGCATGAGGGTGGTTTTTTGCAAGCTGGACGACGGGTTAGCTTAACGGCTAGCAGAATCTCCGACTATCGTATGCTTCCCGTTAATGTGGTATTTTTTACTGGAAGTGCTTCAGTGAAAACTCCTTCCTGCAGAGTGTGTGTAATACTTTGTGTCAGTCAACAGTCCGTCCGGTTTTTTCGTACTCACATTTCCCATCAACAGGGCCAACATACTATTTAAAGTTTTGCTGTTTCGCGTCTTCCCTCCTTATTGGTTGGCTCTGCAGCCTGTCACTGTTCAGCTTCTTCTTTTTCCCGTCTGTTTCTGTGAATAACGTTAACAGTGGGAGCGATACTGCCCCCACAAGTTCCTGTAGTAGTACTGATGACTTTTTTTTCAGCTGATATTTCATTTTACCATTAACAACAAGATATTTGGGTCACTAACAGCCTCGTTGTGATGTCATAACCAGGACTAGTTTCATGCTGTAATATTGATTATATTGATATACCATTAACAAAAACAATAATTTGACGCTTCGATTCTTGAATTTCCGCATCGGTGAATTTTTATAATCGACGTAATCGATTATGTCGAGTAATCGTTGCAGCCCTAATGACATGTAGGTGAGTACAACATAAAGTTGGACAAAACTGACATAACCTCACTGGAAAACAGCTGATCTGAATCTCCTCTTTTTCAGCATTTACTCATTGAAATTTACTAGTTTAAACCTCATACCCTCAGTCATAAATACAAGCTGAAATATTGTGGGGAGAATAAATTTTTTTGGTGAAAGTGAGAACATATAGGCCACAGAGGAAGCTTCCTGTTGTGCCCTGCAGTGTCGTGACTCGTGATAAGCTTCAGGCATCTTTGAAACATGAATGGTAATTTAGTATTTCACTATAAATGTTGTTTATTGCATGTTTGTATCTTAATTTGTTTTGAATGAATAACTACCGTATTTTCCGGACTAGAAGCCGCTACTTTTTTCTGATGCTTTGAACTTAAACACCGGTGTTTCTCATGTATCGGCGGCACAAAGCTCGTTGGCTTTTTACAAGCTAGCAAGCTCCGTACCGCCGATACATTTAGCGTCGTCACATCAGACCCGGTCAGAGTGGACCACATGAAACTGTTTGAATAAATTAAATAGCGGCTTATAGACAGGTGTGCTCAATAGTCCGGGAAATACAGCAATCCAGGAAGAACCTTAGTGCTCAGATAAAAGCACTGAGCAAACAAGACATAATTTTGAACCTGAACATTTGATGTAACCAACATCAATCAGTTGTAATCAGAAAACTAAATGTTGAGGTGGCGATAAAGTAGCCAAAAGATAAAGTAGGGGTGTAACGATTAACCAATATAAATCAGTTTAAATGTTAAAGGTGCGAGGACATTGATCCACGTGCTTGTGGATCAATATAAATATAATATCAATCACACAATGGCACAATTTTAAAGTGATATTTTCATATTTCTGTGTGAGACAGCCTGAAGTTTATGTTCATTATGTCAAAATGTTGGTTCACACAGAAAATACATTTGTGTCTGTTGCAGAGGTGATAAACATAATAACCTTCTGAAATGACACCTTTAGTTTCCATTTTTTCCCGCGATGCCATAAAATAACTAAAATGCTTGTGTTTCCTTAGTGATTCATGGAGTGAATACCGACACACAAGTGCCACTCTGCTACAATAGTTGCATTTTATTTTGTAATGAAATAAAGGAAAATGGACTTGAAGCAGTTGTAAAGAAGTGCATCAGATTGCATGGTAACATATCACACTGCAACAAAACAAATCAGATCGAGGAGAGAGATGTACTCCCCTGAAATAAAGGCATCTGTACTTGTATTGATTGATTATAATTGAACTGTTGAGGCAGTTTTTGGTCTGAACGACTCACGACTTGCACTGAGCAGATTTACTTCAAACTCGACTGCTCATTATGATGATCGAGGTTCAGTTGGTGTGTTCTCATAATGTCGGTGTTTTAATTCTATCACAGCTCAGACTTCTCCCACTCTGTGAGTTGATTAAAATGCAGGATTGGGATCCACATGAAAATGGCTTTCAAGTCCCTGGCAGGTCTCTGAGTGAAGCTAAAAGAGTAGCAGGATATTTTGATAAGCCTGGGTCCCATGGCAGGATTACAATAAACGTTTCAATAAGTTGTGGGAAGGTTGTTTTTTTTTAAGGGTTGTGAACTTATGGTTTGGATTAAAATAAATAATAATTCAATATTTTTTCATCAGGCTGTGAAACCAGACTCTGAATAAAGAACTCCTCTTATAATCTTTTGATGAGTTTACCTACAGTGTACAATCCTACACTTTGTGTCATTGTAACCGCTGTGTGTGTTTTCCAGTCTGTGGTTTTAGGTAACAGGAATCAGGCTGAGATGTGGATATGTTTTAATCCAGCTTTCTATCAGGATCAGGAGTCACGAGCTGTGAATGAGGTAAATGTCTCTTTTTTAAGTTATATTGTTTTGTTTTTTTTCTTTTTTTCAATTGTGCTGCTTTAAGCAGTTGATCCCAGCTGGAGTTTTCTGTTACTGTGTCTGCAAGATAATTAAAAAGAAGTTTTTATTTAAGTATTGCCTTAAAAAAAAAAAAAAAAGCAATATCCTAAAATGCTGCAAATATATTAATTTGAAAATAAAAACTCCTAAACTGAACTGCTGAGAACTCCAGTCACAGTCACATTGGACCCGCCTCCTCACTCCTCCCTTCATATCCAAATATGGTCACTTCAGACTCACAAAAACCAACATGGTGACGTTCAAATGTCAAACTCCTGACTTCAAAATGTGAGTCCACAAACCAACAAGTGATGTCGCATTAGCTTCTGTCACAATTCACACTTCCCTTTATATCCAAATATGGTCAAATATGGAGTCTACAAACCAACAGATGACATCACAGTGACTACATCCATCTCTTATATACAGTCCACTGGAAACTGCTCAGATTAATGAAAACAAAAGTGTAATTATCTACAACATATGAACCTAACCTGCTTCCCTTGACTCTTTTTCCTTCAGTTCCTTGAAGTTCATTACGTGGGACATCCACAACAAGACATGGTCGAACTCCACGCCGAAGTCCACTACCCCAACCTCCACTTCTCCTCCACCTCAGTGGACTTCAGCTGCGTGTTCAACTGCACAGAGGCTCATAAAGTCATCACCATCACCAACTGCTCCCTGCTGCCTGTGTCCTACCACTGGACCTTTTTGGACGACCAGAAACACAGGGACGTCAGGTATATTTACACTGCAGACACTCACCATCAGAACATTTGTATTTGTGTTTGCAGTACAACCCACACTTGTGGCTTTTGGGGATGGATAGATGTGATTTCAAGCCTGCATTTTTACTATAAATATTTTTCTATCATCATCCAATCGAGCTTGTTCAGATATGGTTGACTCGTGTATGCCACCCTTCATGATCCTGCCTCAGGATCCACAGGTCACTTGAGAGGCACCCATTGTCTGCACAGAGTATGTAGGTTGTAGGTTGTATGACCGTGTCAAGGTGTCCACAGCTCTCTGTTTCTTGTTCGCCTCTCACAGTTTTTCTAAGAAATGTTTCGGGTGACTCTCAGCATGTGGATGTGCTGCCAGGCCTTCCCTCTCAGGTCTTATACATGTTGTTCAAAATACTGGTTCAACACTGGCACAGCAGGAGCTGCTTTTGACTTGGTCCAGAAGATATGATTTCCAGACAACATGTACTTTGTTTGAAGTGCCCCGTCCTTTGTAGCTTGATATATGTGGGTGAAAACAGAAATCATCATGTTGGAAGTGAGCGTCTGGAGTCAGAACTTCTTTATTCAAGATGTCCTCACCAGCCCAGACAGTGTCATTAGTGTTTATAGGCTTTACACATCCCCCTTTTCCCCTTTTTACATCATGCAGCTAAAGTTAGGTGTTGACAGTCAGACAGGATTACTGACAGTCTGATGTCTAACAGAGACAGTGTGGTCCTGGACAACTCAAGCAAACTCCAGTTCTTAGAAGAATTGATCATCACACATGAGGAGATGAAGGACATCCAGACAGAATATTAATTTTTCTATCAACATACACTGTGAGATCTTGGAAATCCCTCTCAAGGCTGTGTAATTAAACTGTTGTATTAGCTGTGGCGTCTGCAAAAAAGACCTTACCATTAGCATAGTCTGCATCTGTGATCTGTTTTTTTTTCTAAGTGTTTAATTGTTAAATGTTGGAAAGTTGTTGTGTTTTGGAGCTCAAACTGCCGCAGCTTCATTGCCTCCAGACAAAGTGCTGAGTTTAGGTGTTGGCTCAGTTTTCAACACATTCACTGCAGTTCCTCGCATAAAACAGAGCCAAACAAACTCCATGTGTTACAGTACATGTCGGTTCAGTTTTTGTGTACAGCACAAATAAAACACGAGTTGTTACATGACAGCTAACAATTCATACACATTTGAAACGTAACATTATGCCCCAGCTAGATGTTTTTTGGAAGAATGAAGTTGGAAACCAGGGATTTAACTTTTAGCAACTTGTAGCATAAAGTGGAAACACTCAGACTTCAAAACTGTCTGGAGCACTTGATGATAGCACCTTAACTAGAAAATGTAACGAGCCTAATGTGAAGATATTTGGGTCAGTAACAGCCTTGTTGTGATGTCATAACCAGGACTAATTTCATGCTGTGATATTGATTGAGTGAAATCTTCAAGGTGAGCAACACATGGTGTCTCTGTCTTGGTTACACGTCATCCAAGTAAGTTTTTTTTAATTCTTACTCCGTGTGGTTAAATTTTATCCTATTCTTTGTATTTTGGGATATAGTTTTATTTTTGATGATCACTGGCAAAGCTGCACAACATTTTCTGTCTCTTTTACCTTGTGAATTAGTCTGTATGAGGATGGAAGTAACTAAATTTGGCACAAAAAGTTTTACAACATTTCCTCCTAAATTGAGATGATGTAATTCCACATCATAGCTTCTCCCTTTTTCATGAACTTCCAGGACATAAAGGCGTCTTTTGTTACTTTTACTGTGGTGCAGAACCAGAGGGAGGTGAAGCTTCTGTGCTCAGTAAAACCTGCTGGAGTTTGCAACAAAAAAAAAAAAAAAAAAAAAAAAAAAAG
>OOFC01008492.1:1681-12252 GCA_900323345.1 Pseudochromis fuscus
GATACAAACAGACTTGTTGATAAAAGGTTGTTGTGGTTCCTTCAGGATACGCTCTGGCGAGCCCGGCGTCGTCGGCAGCGGTCGCCTCCCAGCTGAAGCAGGCGGTCTCTCTAGGTCAGGACCTGACCGCCTACACCACCTATGAGGGCTACCCTGCCTTCGCCGTGGCGGCACGCCACACCGACGGATACGGTGTTTTCTAGAGAGCCAGCGGTGGCTTCTGAAGAGGAAAACCACTCGTAGCCGAGGCTGTGTTCACGCTACAACGCTTTTTATTTGTTGCACATTTTTTCATCAGTGAAGCTACCAAGTGAAATCTGGTTCGTTCAGTTGCACCAAACAAAATCGAACTAGCGTGAACACACCTTTCTGCTGCTGTGGCATCACTGTGGATGAAAAAGTCCAAACTGTCCGAGGTTTGTGTGTCGTCATGAAAAACTGCTGCTGAAGACGTTCGGGACTCGTCAGTCGCCCAGAAACAAATTCTTCACCTTTTTCCTCTCTGTGTTTTAATCTGAATTATTTGTATCTGTATTTAGCTTGTGATTCAGTAGCAAACAGCCTGTGATTGGCTGAATTGGAATTAATGTTTGGATCAATTCTCTTTCTTGTTTGTTTATGTTTACAATATTCAGACATGATTTGTTTTTGGTAGTTGTATCCCTACTTGTTATTATCCTTATTATCTCAAAGTTCGCTGGGAGTGTTGTAGTTTGAGTGTCTCACACCATCAGCTGCACCATCGTGAAAAATCTCAAAAGTACGTTGATGAAAACCGAATTTTTCCTACTTTAAAACTGAAAAACATTCAGGTTGTTGAGGTGTTCTCGAGTATTTGGTTCTACTGTTGAATTTGTTGTTTTTAGAAGAATCATCAACCAACCATCCCGATGTTTAGTTGTGTTATTGTTTCCGTCAATACCAAACAAAAACTATCTTCGAAACAAAACCATGGATGCTAACCTTCCAGCTGACTGCTTTACGACAAGAACATCACACTTGTTAACGTTTCCATCCTCTTGCCATACCACCAACAGCCACTAGATGCTGGCTCCCATTGACTTCAATTTAAAAAATCCTCATTTTCAATCCTGAAATATTCCGTCAATACATTGTTTCCAAGTCATTCTGATGTCATTAGATAACTGACTCTGGGAACCACAAGTAGACCTGTTTTTCTTGTCTATGTTTCAGTATTTTCGTGTTGTTTGCTGTAAAACCAAAACTCGTCCACAGACTTTTTATCAGTGGTCACTGGTGTGGTTCAGGTTAGGGAATGAAATCAGTTCGTGAAATGTGGCTAAAAGAAACTATGCAGGCCTCTTCATACCGGCTACAAATAAGACGAGGTGCTTTGGATATTAAAAATCTAGAATAAAATAAGTTTCCTGATTTAAACCATCTCCTGTTTACAGACTGCAAGAAAAAAACTGCAGTTTTTTTTGTTTGAAAAGTGACAGTATTGGAAATCCTGATTTAGTCTTTCTGCGATAAAGATGTACGCATCAGCTCGTGACGCCAAACACAGAGTGAAAAGATCTGACGTTTGCTTCTCGTGTTTGTCTGAATATTTCTGGAGAAGTTTTACGTTCGACGACGTCCGAGCTGTGAACACGCCGAAGCAGAGACAGTATTAAAGTGTGTGAAGCACTTAGAACTTATTTTTATACCACGAAGAAGAATTAATGTCCACACATGATTTGTACAGACGTATTTTTCAGTTCTCTTTGCAGCCGTAAAAAAATAATTTAAATAACCGAAAACAGAATCAACGCTAATCAGTGACGAGCAGAGACGACTGTGGGTATTGTGGAGGGTTTTCGTACCATTAAAGAAACTGCTTTGATAAATTGTGTCATGATTTATAATGATTACAAATAAAGAAACTAATATCTGATGAAACAGAAGTTCGACTTTGTTATTCTGTTATGTAACAAAAGTTTTGAATAAAAGCAACATTGAAGTAAATATGTGGCTAAAGATGTTAACTAACATTATGAATGGCTAACAGTCGAAACAACTAGTTATTCATAATTTAAGTTTAAATGAACAGATCCAAGTGTTACCTAAAAGTATAAAAAGATACAATAAAGAAATACAGCCAAATTTGTTAGCTAAATGTATGGATAATAAAACTCAATAGCTAAAAGTGAAAGATAAACAGGTGAAATAACTCGTTAAAATTAGGAAAATACAGTTGGGAGTTATTAATTAAACTAATGGGTAGTTGAAACTGTTACTGATAAGATGCAATAAACGGTCAAGATCATTAGCTTTAAGAATGGCTAACATTTGAAACAGCTAGAAACATAGCTAACAGTTGAAACTGATAAACAGCTGGATGATGAAATTAAACAGTTAGCTAACATGGATATAATAAAAGTGTTCGCTAAACATGAAGGATAAATACTTGTAATGGTTAGCTAAAATCTTGATTTAAAAAGTTGGAAATTGTTAGCTAAATATATGGCTCAGAGTTAAAAGAGCTAGTACAGTTAGTGTGAGTGAAACAATGCACTTGTTAGTCAAAAGTATGAATAAGATGCAAAGCTAACTTACTAGCTAAAGGCATGGCTAACAGCTTAAATTGTAAGCTGCAAGAATGGCTGTCAATTGAAATAGCTAGCTAAAAGCATGACATAGGCAATTGTTCACTAAATGTATGACAAAAGAGCATAAATACTAAATAAAGTGAGAAAAATATTTTAATTTTTTTTAGCTAAATACATGGCTGGTATAAATAAACTCTTGAAACTGTTAGCTCTTAAGTAAGAACAAAGAGTTAAAATCGTTAGCTAAAAGTATAAACAAAACTGTTATCTCGTAGTTTGGCTAACAGCTGAACCTGCTAGCTTAACAATGAGTAGCAGTTAAATGGAGAAGCAGTAAATGTTTCAAAGAATTTAGTTCAATAGGTGAAACAAAGAAATGAAAACAGACATCAGAGCAGTTTACAGTGCAGTATTTTATTTTGAAATCATGTTGTGATACAAACGCTGCCTTCTGAATGGTCAGCCCCGAAGCAGGACAGGATGTCATCAAAAATATATTTAGTTTTACATTCAGTCAGATTAAAAAGTATAAAAGTCTGATAGTAAAAATATAAAAATGTACAAACAGGAAGACTCTTCTGAAACACTTCTCATTGGTTAATGCCGCATTAACGAACAAATAAAAACACATTCAGTCCCTTTGAACCCGACTCATACAGAGTTTTGATCCTGAAAAATCTCCTTTAATGATTTAAACAAATCAGAATTCTTACATTTAGTGTTTAAAACACTGACCCCTACACCTCAGCGGCGCTTTAGTTCATCACACTACACGACTCCGCTGTTTGCACCCTGTAATTATTTGTTATTTATTATTATTCAGTCAAACTAAAAGCAGCGGGCGACAATCATCGGATATAATGAAGACTCCTGAGAAGAAACTATCCGGCTGTAAAACTGTGTAATAGCCCTTTAGTGTCTGTCTGCAGTGAGAGTCAGTGAATGCCTCACAAGGAGCTCACAGCTGGGAGTAATTGATTATTGATTAGCTGACGTGAAAAACTACAAACCGGTGCATTCGCTGCACATCGGACCAATCGGTCACACCTGACGGTACCAATCGGGAAAGAGGAGGAGGAATGCAGCAAATTTTTGTTGCATATCCAAACTCCATCTGATGGTGCGTTCAGGGACACATGGTGATCTGAGATTTCAGAGCTCAAACCCACAAAGAAAACAGATGTCAATTTGTCTGATTCAGGTTTGAGATGTTACTGGAATCAAGGACTGTGGAGTCTCAGATGTCTGAGGTTTCTTGAATGCTGCACCCTTACATGTAAATAAAACAGTTTCCATGGCAACAGAGGAGGTGAGGAGGAAGACCATGCGGGGAGGCTGAAAGCTCCACAGTGGACGGAAAAAAGAGGCAGCGTGAAAAGGGACAAACTGACAGAAAAGCACCTGATTGGTCCACCCAGTGGCCGTGGTCACTGTGACATCATCGAGCAGCATCCCCCTCGTCCTTCCTTCTCTTCCTCCTCTCATCTTTTATTTGTCCTCTCCTCTTCTTCTTCGTCTGGAGTGTTGCAGCTCGGCTCAGTGGCCCATGATGTGGTTGATGTGACCCTGAAATCAACATAAAAACATCATTAAGAAGCTGTGACTGACAAAGACAAGTCAACTACGACTCCCAGGGTGCATTTCACTAACAAACAGTCAATTACAAAGCATCAGGCTGCTAAAACACAATGAGAAAAAACTTTAAACTTAAGTTCAGGTTCTTACTGGTTCTCCTCCAAGACACCGGGGGCAGCAGAGGAGAGGAGGTCTGGACCGGACCGCATCGACCTACACCAACAAACGTTAACACGTCACCATAGCAACAGCAGCATCACATCACATAGGCATGGCAGTGAGTGAGTGACATCATTTGTCCAGTGAATAAAAAGTATTTCAGATTGCACCTGTTGTCAGGACGACCTGCACTGACCTGCTGTTGCTGGTGCTGATTGGTCACAATTAAACTGTCGGACGTTTCCATTGGACACTCAGTCATCTGGAGCTCTGCCTCCAGACACATCCGCTTCTGAAATCATCATCATCATTATTGTATTTTATGTGTACTTTCTTTTATATCATATGCGTATTAAAGTTTTTTGTGTTTTATTTTATATGTATTTCTGGTGTCTTTTTAATTTTCTTTCATATTATATATATGTATTTCTGTTTTTATAGTGCATTATATGTTATACATTGAGCTCAATGAAACTGATTAAGAAACTAATCAATACACAGCCTAAAACTGACTTGAACACTGACAGCTCAGAATTTTAACAATACCTACTTTCACAGAAATTCATGTTAAATAAAATAACATGTAGTAAACTCTAATCAAATCCACCAGGACCGTCTGAGAACAGGTTTTACCCTCACTAGAGAATAAGGTCACCTCCTGGTCAACAAGGTGACACAGTACAGTACAGTACAGCTCTGCGCTATAAACACAGCACAGAAATACTCACGTACAAATACCTCAAACTATATTTCAGTAAAGTAAAACTATTTAACGACCCACCACCCCGCCCCCACTTCCCCTGTCCCACGCGGACAGGTGTCTCACCGCTCTGCAGCTCCACGGCTCCACTTCCGCCTCCAAACTCCTCTTCTTCAGGAGGTTAGTGCACTGCATGCTAACAGCAATAAGCGGGAAATCCAATGCAGAGTTAGCGGAGCTAGCTTGTTAGCCCTGGTTGCAACGCTAGCTAGCCGTTAGCATTAGCTGACCGAGTCACTGCTCTTCAAAGTTTGCCGCTCACAGAGAAAACCGAGACACTGTTTAACTTTCTGGAAACTGTTCCTGCTCGTATTGCTGCTGATGTTGATGTTGTTGTTGTTGTGAATATCGGCCGACCTTCTGTTGACCGGCAACTTCCAATCTACAGCAATAAAACTACCGTTTCCGGTACGACGCAGGCACGGCTCTTCACAATAAAAGCACCGATTGTTTGTAATACTAATGTTTAATAATTTCTGTTTTGATGTTCAATCACTCGGTAGAAGCACATTCAAAGTAAACCGGTCAGTCATAAAAAGTTGTATTTTCTATTTTTCCAACCTGCATAATCAAATCAACTCTATTATTATTATTATTATTATTGGCATTATTATTAACAAGCTACCCACATTCAAAAGACTCATTCAAATCCACCTCTTCATATTTTGCTTTGATAACAGTTGATTAACTACAGTTTTAACTACAATTACTTTTAATTTTTTGCTTTCAGTGATAGTTGTTAGTGTTGATGACATGTGTTGACACAATGTTGATGACACCTCTGATCAATTCTGTGTTTTATTCTTTACTGTTTTTTGCAGTGTTTTGAGCATTATGAAAAGCGCTATATAAAATCAATATATTATTATTCATCATAAGCAAATTTCAACAATTTCCGCAAATTATGAACAAATTAAATACTACTGAAAAAACAAAAGCTTTTACTTTGAAGCCCCTAACGGGATCTTTAGTCTTATCTGTTGGACTAATTGACGTCGCGTTCTTCTCTTATTCCACGCCTCCTTTTTTCAAAAAGCTGTGACACGGGAGCTGACCGAGCCTATCACGGCGAGCACGAACTCTCGTGAGATTTAGAGACGTTAAGACAAAAAAAATAACTTTTCATTTCAAATAATTTACAGAGTTGGAGAGCTTAGTTATTATAATAATTTATTTGTTAAAAACACATTATTTATTACTGTTATTATTATCATTATTATTCATTTTATTTTTCTGTGGATTTAAAAGTAGAAACTGATGTGTGGTCAGTGTGAAGCTGCAGGACTGTGTGTGGGCAGCAGGTGGCAGCAGAGTGTTGTTAACAGACTTGAAGTGTAAGGTCAACAATAATCCACCACAGAAGAACAACAGTTGACTTTATCATCAGTGCACCTGTTACTGTCTTTAATGATGTATTAGTGAGTCCGTGAATCAAACACCAGGAACCAGACGACCCACAACATGTGGATTTTACTAGGAATTGAAAGTTATGAGTTTGGCCTCTTCAGGAGGTTAAACATGAGGCATAAACAGAACAATCTGTGTAATCTGAGTCCGAACAACAGCTGATAAAGGAGGAGTACACTCTAAAAAATGTTGGGTGGCTTTAACTCAGATCTGGGTCAATATTGGACTAACTACATGATGAATTTAACTACATGATGAATTTAGCCAAGTGAGACAGGTTGTTTTTACTCATAATTTTTGTTATTTTTATCCATAATTTGCTTGTTTGAGTATTTTGTTGGTTTTATCCAGTACTGTGTTGTTTTTGCCAAGTATTGTTTTGTTTACTGGGTATTTTGTTGGTCTTAGTCATAGAATTTACCATTAGTATTTAGTGTTTCATTTTGCCCCACACTGTAGAAACCTGTTATTCTGATTATTATGATCTTCAGGATTTCTGAGCTTGAATTATTACGATACGACTCTGTGAAGGTCAGAAGGATGATTTAAATGAAGAATATTTAACATTATTTTACACTGTGACAAACTCCATCAGCGTCTGTGGAGGAGTCGGCCCACACCGCACCGACCCGCCGTGTAAGAGATTTAATTTGAGGTGGACTTGTTTTCACTGTGACACAAAGTTAATTTGGTTTGAGGTGGTTGGAGGTCGGCCGGTGGAGGGACGGACCGACAGATGGTGGATGCTGGATCTCTCCCGAGGCTCGGTTAAACGAGTGGAAGCTGTTTGACCAAACGGAGCGAAAGAACAAGAAGAAATGAAAGGAATGCGAGGAGCGAGTGAAGGTCAGCCGAGTGCTAAACGCTGTTTCAGATTCTGGTCCAGGTCCCTCAGGTCCTCCACACCTCCACAGCCCTCCGTCAGGCCTCCGTCATCCCTCCGTCCTCGCCGGCTCTGTCTCACCAGCTTCGCATCATCTTCATGTTCGAGGATTCTGAGCGGAAAATCTTCGTCCCTGAGGCCCTGCAACAACAAAACTGCCTCACCTCCTCCTCCTCCTCCTCCTCCTCCTCCTCCTCCTCCACCAACACTCCTCAGAAACCTCAGTTTTAACTGTTCATGTTTTCAGTTCAGTTTATTGATCATGGATCCATCCGGCCTGTTTCTGTGACCCATCAGGACCTCAGCAGACCCAGGTGCAACAGGAAATTCAGCCCAGCTTTTAAAAAACCTTCGGTGGGTCCAGATCTTTGTTTCAGACTTGATTTTTAATGGAATCCTTTAAGGCTTCTCAATAAATATCCAAGATCCTCTGGCGGGTCTGTCCTGGTCCTTCCCAGTTCTTTCTGGTCCATCCTGGTCCTTCCTTATCCTCGATCCTTCCTGCTCCTTCTTTTCTTTCTTGGTCCGTCTAGATTATTCTAGTCCTTGTTGGTTTTATCTGATCCTTACCAGTCCGTCCTGGTCCTCTCTGGTTCATCTTGGTGCTTCCTGGATGTTTCCTGGTCCATCCTGGTCCTCCCTTTAATCCTTCTTTATCCTTTCTTGTCTTTTCTAGTCTTTGTTTCTTTTCTGATCCTCCCTGGTCTTTCCTAGTCCTTCCAGGTCCTTTCTAGTTCGTCCCTCCTGCATACGTCCTGGTCTTTCAGAGCATTCCTGGTTATTTCGTTTTTGTCCTGGTCTGTCCTGGTCCTTCCTGGTCTCCTCTGGTCCTTCCTGGTCCTTCCTCATCTTTCTTGATTTTCCACATCCTTCTTGTTCCTTCTTGTTCTTCCTTCTAGATCCTACTCGATCCCTCCTAGTCTGTCCTCTTCTTTCCTAGTCCTTCCTGATCATTCCAGGTTGTTCTTGATCCAGGTGCTTCCAGTCTCTTCCTGGTTCTTCTTGGTCCATTCTGGTCTTTCCTGGACCATCTAGAGTATCCCTCTTGGTCTTTTCGAGTCTATCTCAGTTGTCATTCTTTCCTAGTCTGTCCTGATCCTTCTTGGTCATTCCTGGTCCATTTCTGGCTCTTCTAGATCCAGTCCTTGTTGTTTTAATCTGAGCCTTACCAATCCTTCTGGGTCCTCCCTTGTCCTTTTTGATTCCTCCAGAACCCTCTTGGTCTTTCCTGGTCCATCCTAGTCCCTGTCCATCCTGAACCTTCCTGGTCCATCCTGGTGCCCCCTTTAATCCCTCTTGATCCTTTCATGTCCTTCCTGTTCTTCTCGTTCCTTTCTGGTCCTTCTAGACCCTGCTCCCCTTGTTTCTTTTGCAATCTTTTCTGATCCTTCAAGGTCCTTCCAGGTCCCTCTTGGTTTTTTCAAGTCCATCCTAAGTCCTTGTTCTGTCCTGATTCATCCGGCCTCAGACATTCATTAAAGCCTCTTCCCGTTCTTGTTGTGATCCAGATCCAGACCCTGTGGTCCAGGTCTCTGGTGATCAGGACCAGGAGGATCTGCAGCTCTGATTTTAGTGAAATGTTCCTTTCCTGTTCTTCCTGTTGCCGTCGGCATGGAAACAACAAACTGTGTCACCAATAAAACCAGGAAGTGACTGTCAGATTAAAGGCTTGATTCACCCTGAGTGGCATCTTCTCGGGCTTTTATTTTGCCGAGCGTCTTGTTTCTGCTTTGTTCTGGTTTGTGTTCCATGAAATCTTCATGAGGCCAAAACACAAAGAACAGAGTCATGAATTTATCAGGACGATGGAGTTTATTTTCCTGTTTATTCTTTAAAACGTCTTCATGAAGCCGAGCAGACAAAACACAAACGGTTTTAGTCCTGATTTCATCTTTGTCTCCATCATTGATTAAACATCGATTTCATCTGATGGTTATTTTCTCAATCAATCAATTAGTTTTTTGCTTCGTCTGTAAAACAAAAAAAAAAAATCGTTACAGAA
The DNA here is from genome assembly GCA_900323345.1 of Pseudochromis fuscus. NCBI lineage: Eukaryota > Metazoa > Chordata > Actinopteri > Pseudochromidae > Pseudochromis > Pseudochromis fuscus. The sequence goes on from OOFC01008492.1 coordinate 11,020, forward strand.
AAGAAAGAGACAGAAAACAAAACTTTTGAAATACGGATTTGATCTTTCTCAAGTCCCCACAATGACAGTAAAACAAGCGTGCACACACTAACACACACTCATAAACACTAAAAGAAACACACAATAACAAGTCAGAGACACACACACTCAGAGACAAACACACACACTAACACACACTCATAAACACTAAAAGAAACACACAATAACACATCAGAGACACACACACAGTGACACACAAAGAAACACAAGTTCAGATACACACACCCTGAAACAAACACAATAACACACACTTGCAGTAAAACCCTTACAGTAACACACACACACACACACACACACACACACACTCCTTCTCTCAGGTTCACTCCCTTCGTTAATTGGTTCCTCTGCAGCTGCTCAGATGAAATATTAACTCTAACGGCCTTTTTACACTTTTATTGATTTCTGTGACTGACAGCTGACACTGTGTGTGTGTGTGTGTGTGTGTGTGTTTCTCTGTGTGTATATACAGGTGTCAATAAAGTTTAAAGATTTGTCTTTAATCATCACAAATCTGCTTGTCCAATGACAGTCAGTGGTCTGATGAGACAGGTGTGTGTCTTCAGGTTGGAGGATGAAGCTGAACAGGAAGCAGAATCACACACACACACACACACACACACTTGTGTTACTGTTTCTGTGTGTGTCACTTTGATTGACAGCTCGATGATTGATTACACTCCAACCAACTAGAGCCTGACGTGCAGACCCACCACTGTGTGTGTGTGTGTGTGTGTGTGTGTCCATTACAGTGTGAGGTCATCAGCCTGGGGCGGGGTCAGAGGTTGAAGGTCAGGCCCACACAGAGTCTGCAGCTTTAATGCAACACAACATGAAACAATTACACACACACAATGATGTCATAAACTAAATTAAGAGAGGAGGAAGAGGAGGAGGAAGAACAGGAGGAGGATGAGGGGAAGAAGAAGAAGAAGAGGAAGAGCATAAAGAAGGGGGAGGAAGAGGAAGCAAATGAAGAAGAAGAGGAGGAGGAGGAGGAGGAGGAGGAGGAGGAGGAGCAGGAGAAAGAAGAACCGGAGGAAGAGGAAGAGGAAGAAGAGCAGGAGGAGGAGGAATAGAAACAACAAGAGGAAGAGGAGGAGGAGGAAAGATGAAGGTCTGATTGATTTTCTGTCAGTTTGCTGCAGAGAATAAAGAAAAACTGTTTGTCCAAAATGTTCAAATAACCTCCCAGAG
>OOFC01008493.1:2126-12571 GCA_900323345.1 Pseudochromis fuscus
CTTGCACTGCGACAGAGCAGAAAAACATCGCTTGCATTCATTCAGCAGGGCTGGCATTACATACATGAGGTAAATGCGCTGTTCATGTTCGTAGCCCCGCTAGTCAGTGAAGCCGCCTGAGGAATACAGATCATTTGAGGTTTAAGTGTAGCGAAGCAGTTTTCACACCCAAATGGAATATGTTAAGTAATCCCTGAACACTGTCTCAGGTAAGGACCCCCTATTGTTTACAACAGAGGCATGATCCATTTTAGTCTGCTTTTGTTAGTGTGAGGAGCCGTGCAAGTGATTGTTCTTGTCTCTGTGTTCACTTAACCTCTTCTTCCTGTGGAGTCTTTCTAGAAGGAGAAACTGTTCTTAATAGATGTTACAAGTTCATCTATGGCCCGTACCTTTGTCTTTGTAGAAGAAAAACACATTAAACAGATGTTTGATGATGATACTTTTTATTGTCACCCGAATACGTAATTACCTCACTTTGATAAAACAAAAACATTAATAATGCAACTCTTTCTTTCCCTCGGTTAATTTTTCACTTTGATGGTTTGTGAAAAAAATAAATAAAAATTTCAAAAAAAGGCCCTCCTTTTATGTCAGATTCAGTCCAGCATATAGCAACAGACAGATGGTAAACACAGAGTTGACTGCTGACAATGAATTCATCCAGCATCTGAGAAGCAGAGCCAACACATATTTGCGTTGAATTCCTGCCCAGGCTTCGAAATGCAGAGCGTTTTGATTGTCATGTTGTGATTGTCCCGCCCTTTAAGCAACCAACAACACACAGTGGAATCTGAATGTTTGTTTTGAACGAAGGTTCCCGAGAGAGAGAGAGATTAATCAACATTAAACACAATGAGCCGTGTATTTGTGTGTAAGAAGCATTATTTTTTTTAATCTATATTTGGAGGCGTGACAATGAAAATCCAGTGGCATGTGTTTTTTCTGGAGATCAGTACTTCCATTGCACTGACTTGGTGATTGGCCAGCAAGATAGGCAGTACAGCATTTTTGTTGATTTTGTTCAAGAAAACAGTTACATGTGCCAGATTTATTTTGCTGTTAAGTAAAACACATTTTCAAACTGTAAAACTTCAGTGGTAGTTCAGATGTCAGGTTAATACGATGTACTGCCTTGTGTTGAACATTGGTTGAACACCAGTATTTATTAAACCACCCTTATTTAAATGAATTAAAGTTGACTTACACACCAAAATACATTTGGCTTTGTTACTGAGCAAATAAATAGGAGGATTGACAAATCTTGAATCTGGAGCCATAAAGGTGCAGGCTATATGCAACAGGGTGTGCTATGCCTGGAGACTGACTTTGTCAGTGACTGGGATAAGGGTACATGTAATTTATCCACTGCTTTCCACTATGCACTTTGTTCTCACGGGAAATGAAGTCAGTGTGGGCTTTCTCTGCTGCTTTTAAATCTGTGGAGTCCCATAAGGCAGAAGTCCATGAATGGCCGCTGGGAATACTCTCAGCCCTGATAAGAAGACAGCTACCTTCAATGGAGGTAGAGGATGGGGTTGGGAAACAGTGCGGCAGAGAGGAAGAGGAAGGTACCACAATTTAGGGAATTATTTGAGGAGGGACGGGTCAAAGTATCAGTGCATAATGCTTGGTTTTAAGAATTAGCCTCATTAAAATGAGTGGTCCAGTAGCCCATTAAAATAAAGATGGCATGTATCATGATGATGGCATAAACATGCACACGAACAAGACTTTCTTTCTAATTTGTCTTAAGAGTTTAAGCACGCACACACACACACACACACACACACACACACACACACACACACACACACACACACAGACAAACCAAACACTACAAAAACCTGTGGGGATATGGAAACCACTCATCCTCCATCTGATGAAATTGGTAGGCAGAAAAGGTGCTCTGTCCTTCAGTGGTGGCCTACTTTGAAAGTAAAATAGCAACTATTGGAAAAATAGAATGCCAATACAGTACTTAATATGCGTGCATATCGGGCCAGTGCAATGCTGCAGAGGCACACCTGAGAGGAATATGAAACTCCCGGGCCAGGTGCTTGGTTCCCCGAGAGAGTGGGGACTGGAGGGTTCGCAGAACAGAGGGGGTGTTTGAAGTCCTAGAGGACGCTGCTGATTGTGGGTGGTATGGGGAAGTTGCAAGTCTCGAAAACACATCCTGCCACCTGGTCTGAAATAGGCTGCCGTGCAATTATCTGGGTCCTGAAATGAATGCGTAACTTGGTGGCTGTTGCAGATTCATTTTCTGTGTTCTTGTGTGAAGTTCTCGTGAAAGAGGATGGGATTAATTTTTTTTCTGAGGCTGAACACGTAGCTGAATTTGTACTTTTCACACGAGTCATCTGAAATGGAAGGGACACTGTATTTTACAGTCTTTTATTTTGAAGTTTGCCCTCATGTTGAAGTGAAATTATTTGTGATTAAGGGGTGCTGAATCTAGCTTATTTCAGAGGTAATGACAAAAAATGTAATTTTACCTCAAACAGAGACAAATATATTCTAGAAGTCTAGAGATAAAAAGAACTAGAGTCCTTCTTACAGACTGTTTGTGAATGTTTAAAAATGTAGCCATATTTTTTAGTTGGGTCATGTTGACAAGCAGGCTGTAGGGGTAGTTCACACTGTTTCCTTATGCATCTCGTAGGCATCCTCAGCACACCACACCCAACTGCTGTCACAGACAACAGTTCCTAGGTTAAAAAAAGACGAGGCAACACTGAAGCTGTCTGTCAGCATGAAAAAAACGCCTCCTATATCAAGTACACATATCTAGACACGTGTGCCTACACATAATCATATACGTACATACATAGAGACACAAGCAGACAGCTCGGCATTACACAAGCTACGAATGGCTGGCAGGAGACTACTGTATATCCCCTTTGAGATGATTCCTTCCCCTTACCTCCACCTCCTCCAGTAGGAGGCTTATCCTGTGCTGCTGGTTCTGTGAACCTCTCCTCCTCTCCGGTCCCAGCACTGCTGCACGGATCAGTGTGAATCAAGTGCAGATACGGTTGGGAGGCGAGAAGGGAGGAAGGAACAAGAATGTAATCGCGGTACACTTTCTTTTCACATGATTGTGGATCAGTGGCACTTTCAAGTTCTAAAAGTGTTTATCCCCTTTTGTCTGTTTGACTGCAGAAATTTCTCTAAATTATGTCATGTTTTTCCAACACTGGCTTTTAAATGAGCGTATCATGGCAGAGAGCGCACTATAATGTAAACCAGTCATACACCCCCGGCGCTGTGAAGTTCTTGTTAGTGCATATTTTGCTGCGGTACGTGTTGATTCACATGGACATGTTTTTTCAGGTGGAGCCCATCAGTTCAGAGGCTGGTGCTTAAGAGAATGACAGCAATAACCATTCAGAGCACCAAATTGCTTAAGTGATGTACTTACATGTCAAAGCACCACAAACTCTGCCTTTTAGAGCCATAATGACAGTATTTTAGCTAGTTTGGTTTCACAAGAGTGCTATCTTAAAAGCATATCAAATGTAGAAATATAATTTATTTAGAAGCAGAGGAATACAGTAGAGGACTGTACAGTGCAGTATGTGAAATTGCCTGGCAGATTTCCCTTGTTAGACAGTGATGTGCTTGTGTGGGGAAGCTTGATATTGTGCTGTCGAATGGTAGCAGCATTTTGTGCAATGCACTGGATGCTGCAGCTGCTGTGTTGTGTGGAGTATATCAAGCATTTAAAAGACGCAGCGTGAAATAAACAGATTGTGCGTGTTAGACTGTATTGTCTATATGAATGTATTCTCCCCACCTTTTGTTCCATTTCAACCCAGTTCTGTCTTCTTGGCAGCTGAGGTAATGTCATTATGAATTTGTTTTCTTCTATTCTGCGATACGTCTTGGCAGGATGCAACAATTTTTCTTTAACATGTGTGCACTTATGCTTTAATATGTCAAGGGGAAATCGTAACATCCATAAAATCCACCTGACAACTGACACTTGGCTGGAGATAAACATCTGGTGCTGGCACGACCTGTGTTTATCTCTTGTTGATGGTTATTAGGGATGAAACTGCAGTTGTTAGAGGAACACTGTGAGAATTTGCATCCATCTTTTAAGGTTTTTTATGTACACCAGATGTGGCTTTTTAACTGCATTTAAGAGCACTCACACGTGCGTGGACTTGCGCGCACACTCTACATGGACATTTTTGTGTGGAGAGGTTGTTTGGGTCCATCACAGAGGGAGCTGTACCAGTGTCAGATAAGCTTGTGTCAAGATCAAGGCTAGTGTTTGTGTGTAAAGGAGTTAGAGATTGTGGTGAAATGGGCTGACTGTGCCAAACAAACTAAGAGGAGAACACACATTCCAGAGATCATCTTATGCCACTGGTCATGTACTTGCCCTCTTTCCCTTCATGCAGCCGAACCTGCTGAAAGGCTTAAAGCAACAGAAGCAAATGTACTTACTTTTGATCATTTACCACACTAACTTCTATAAAATACAATAAACACAGTTTTGCCTAAAAGCAGTTATTCTAACACCCCAAAGATTTCATGGACACTTTACAGACTTCCTAATATGGGCATTTTGTGAGTCAGGTCCTGTGATATGTTTCAGTGACATTATGATTATTGTTTTAGCATCATGGTAATACACAGCATCTTTTCAAATAAATGCAGGCAACCAATCAAACACATAAAGATTGGACTCCAAGTACAGGTTAGAAAAAAAGACAAAACAAGGACAAACTAGAAAAGCACTCGGAGAGCGCAGACCTCCACCAAGCACATTTCCTTCTATATTGTGACTTCCACCAAAGATATTACTAGTATTAGTCTTGCGTTTATTTATATCAATATTAGTTCCACAGCGTCGTGGCTGTTTAAAGATGTCTGTTGCATGTTTCTAGCTTCATTTGTTTTTTTTTATGATGCATGTTTCAAAGATTTTTTCATATTCTGGGTCATATTATCTGAAATTATTCCTTTATCTGGATCAATCTTTGATATATTGTAGACCATGTTAGAAACTTGTCCTGTATTTTTTCCAAAGTGTCTTGACCATTTTTGGTGAAGTCATATGCATAAATGTCACATATGGCTCTATCTCCCAATGTTAAAGAATCTTTCAAAAAATTCCTGGATCCAGACGGTGATCCGGATCACTTCCAAAATCTAATCATTTGTTCCTTATCCCCATCTGGACCATCCCTGAAAATGTTATCAAAATCCGTCTGTAACTTTTAGTTATTTTGGAAACCAACAGACAGACGGACAGACAAACAGACAAACCCCAGCAAAAACATAACCTCCTTGGCGGAGGTAATAAATAAAATATATGGTGTGACAGTGAATGTTTCACAATAAAAGCCCTGTTAATAAATGAAGGGTTTCTGTCTGAAATTCTTGAGACAATTACACAAAGAATTGAATTTCCAGTGAAATGCAGTAACTTTAATGTCCAAGTAGAGGACATCACAAACAAAGTCATCAAATAGAGGACTGTTAGATTTACTTTTACCTAATCCTGAGTAAATTCACCAGAAATATTCCAGATTTGATAAGAAGATATGAAGTTGTACATAACTTACCGTGGCTTCCCACTGCTGTTACATTATTAATTTCAGTAGCTTGATCACATGCTCGTTACAATCCAGTATTGATGTCATCATGTTACAGCATCTTCATTTTTTTCCACTCTACCTTTTTATTTTGGTAAAAACTACTGCTCTCACACTACATCACTACTTTTTCCTTTATTGCTTGCAATTAAATAAACAAAGGGCGAGCTAGGCAAGTGACAAAAGAAGGGCAGTTTGTTTTTATTTTATTATTGAGTTGCCATTATTTCAGTTGTTAGTGTAGTGGAGGTTAAGGGTGCTACTTAAATTCTAGGTCAGCAATATGGGCTTTTAGTTTCCCCCATTTGTTCATAGACTTCCCTTTACAAGGAGAACTACACTAATCGACTTACTCAGTATCCCAGCAACACTTTTACTGCCATTAGGTTATTACAGGATCCCACCCTCAGCCAGACAGGAAGGTAGCAGCAGGACTCGCATCATAATCAGCCCACCAGCAAGAGGTTGGTTTTTACTTAAATGGTTTGTGCCCCAAACACCTTGAGTTCCCAAAATTCTACTGCAGCACAAACCAATGAATCCAGTTCTAGTGGTGCTGCTGCTGGATTCATCAGGTGCACAGTGTCACACACACACACACACACACGCGCACACACACACAACAGCCTGCTTTACATTCAGGGCTCTGAACTCTTACCTCCCCTTACGGCGCAAAATCAAGTCTGTCATTATCACTCATTAAGCCCGACTAACCTGTTTTTAATCTCGCTGACTAAACAAAAGACAATTATTATCAAGATCTGCACTCTGTACTGTGCAGCGTGCAGTGTCAAGGGCTGCACTCTGATAAGCTGAATTTCAAAATAATTACAGGTTACCTGCTTTTCATGTCACAAATTTATAATGAGAGACATTTCATTTGGACATGAGTGGTGTCCATGTTTATGTTTTTTTTTTATTAACACTCAGTCATCCATTTGTTTTTCTGCTTCTCCAGGGATTTATGTATAGTTGTATAGTTGTATTTGTTCAGTATTTCATATGAAGTGTTCAGAGTGGTCTAGAAAGCCACAGTGTTTGTGAGTGAGTAGGTTATGATGCCACAGGATTTGTGAGTGCCAGGTTCAGCACTTTTTAATCCGTCGGTCGTGTTTTCCCAGTTTTTTTATTCTCCCCTGTTTGTACCAGGCTGTTCCCTTCTCCTTAGTTCTCTAAAAAATATCTTTTCTTTACTGTCCCTGACCCACGTGAACACTGCCCCTGTGTACAGCACAACAGTTGCCATTGTTATTATTGCAGAAATCTGGATGAGTTTCCATATATATAGATTGCAGTGAATCTGTGCCCAACATTCTGTGTAGCAATATTGTTTGAGCATTAAAAAATATGGTTTGTGCCAGTATAATAGTTGTTAAGTTCCTGTGCATACTAGTACAAACTTGACTTTTGTTAAAGTGCTTGCTGTGACGTAAAATATTAAAATGCAAATAGTGGGTGACTGTCGCTGGAGGGCACCGTGGCATAATGGTCACAATGCAGTGCTAGCAATTAAGAAGCTACTTGGTATCATCAGAGGGGTTAAAAAAAAAAAAAAAAATCAGCCATTATGCATACACCACCAATGGAGGAGAGAGAAAGAGAAATGCTCCTTGTAAACATGGAGGCAGGTGAGGAGCTCAGCAGCTACTGTAGATTTGGGAATTAAATGCAGTTCACGACTGAGTGCCTCTGTTTACGCTCATATTCTTCTTGCTTCTCGCTTTAACTCCATCCCCAGGTGCTGCATGGTGCATCTTTTATCAGGGTTTATCTGCTTTGACACCTTCATGTCACCAGAACATGCTTCAGTGTAGCTGTGTGAAGAACAGTCATCAAGAGGTGACATGATGGAGGTTTTTATAGCATTAGTCACATTGCAAGACACGCCCAAGCTTTTTAGATCATGCCTGAGATGGTATGTATTTGCACATGTATGGAGGCACCAATGCATGCATTTCAGTGCAGACACAGCACCAGATGTCTTTTATGTAATTGGGGACTTACAGTTATATTGCATATATTTGTCCTCATGTTGATTGCCAAGGATAAACCTATTGCTGCTAACAAGCATGGAATCAAGCTGCCAGCAAGAGAAAAAGTCATTTCCTCCTCCTCTTGTCCTCATCTCTCAGCAAACCTTGACATTTTCTAGCACAGAAATGTGAAGTATTTCTTAAGTCCTTTCACGCCTCAGTAGACAAATTGGATCAACCTATCGGTTAACCTTCACAAGAAGAAGAGATAATACTTGAGCACATTTCTTAAAAATAAAACATAAGCGTGGATGTCTTTTGCTTGTTTGACAACCTTTCATGCATCCTCTCCTTTTTTCTTAGACACACCTGCATGTTTGTTTTTTGCTAAATCAGTGGTGGCTACATTGAGGAAAAAATGCACCGCGCGAATAAATTATTTTTATTTTAATAATCTGTTTATTTCTTCTTTCTACAAGTAGGCCTACAAGGCTGGTCCTCCTATCTTGTCTTTGCCATATGGTCTGACTTTATGTGGGAGGTTTTGATCTAAGAATTGGAAAAATATAAATATAGACACACACACACACAACCTAAGTAAAGTAAATACAATAAAATATTATAGTGAACAATAATGACACTTGAGAATGCGAATGAAAATAAATAAATAAATCCTGCTTGTTGAGCATACTATTTTCATCCTGAAATAATAAACAAGCAATCAAAAAGAAGAGGAACTGGGGTGCTCATAACAGAGGGAAAGGGTACAGAATACAGTGGTTTATAAAAGAAAGAGAGGGCAGATTATGTTCTGTCAGCTGACAAATGTACAAACTGCAACCCTGTCGAATACTCTCAAAAGTAGGACAGTCGCAGCACACATACAAAACCCAAGCACTTTTTATTTTCCGTAACAGACAGTATAAATGACACCCTGAACATGTTTTGTCCTATTTTAAGTATGTGTGATAAAAAAAAAAAAGTTGAAACTTAAAAAGCACAATTAGTCACTGTAACAAGTTTTAATGGAACATTTCAACATGTTGTGATGTCGGCCGCTTCTTATTGATTGGATACAAACTTTAACAAATTCATTGGATCAGTTGTTCCATTTTACTCACAGAGACACACTTTTTTTTATTTTTTAACTTGTGCTAAGACAAGTTTTTATAAAACTCAGCTTGAGACCTTTGTATCTTCTAGGTACTGCTACTATACAATATGTGAATATGACGTTTATATGTTCTAGGCCTGGCTACGGTTCTCTTGCTGCTTCCGGTTTTCAAGCACTAAACTAGGCTGGACAAACACAAAAAGTGAAACTGATATTAGCATCAAGTCCCAGTGAGGCAGCCTACAAACATCTTTCTCAGTATCTCCTTTAAATGTGACCAGTGGTACGGGTGCACATCTGAAAATCTCCAACAGTTTCAGCCTCTTTAAGTATACTCGGGAGTCTCTCTCTGGGCTTGGTCCTATGTAGCATGGTACTGGGAGAGGTAATAGAGACCACAGGGACATCAGTAATCCTGCCAGTTGCCCGAGGAACAGCCTTAGCCTCAAATCTCTGTTCTTCATCCCCTCACGGTGACACGAGCCCAGCTTCGGCGCTGTTTCCTGAATGCTTAAGGCCGGACGGCATGGCGGGGTCTTAACGGACGCCAGGTGCAGCCGATTGGACCATCAGCTAGTGCCTCCCCACCAGCGCTCGAGCGCATTGGGTCACAACAAGCTGCTTTGGCGCAACTGGAGAATGGTTTCCTAGAACTGATTGGCTGTCAGGCTGAATCCATTCGCTGCCCCCAGGAGCATGTCTCCATGACCAATTTAAGAGGCAGAGTCGGAGCCTTCCCACACTCCCTGCCTCCGAGAAAGAGAACAACAGTCATGTGTAGATGTGGGCAGATTAAATATACTTGTTAAAAGGCTGTATCAAGCCCCAGGTCATTGACAATGCTCAGAGTTATTGATTTGAGGGATTTTTTTTATTTGCTTAGCATTGTTGTGGTTTCTCTTTTAAGTTCATTTTTACTGTATGTTTGGAAGAGAGATACTGCACCATCATCGCTCCTCCCCTCGCACATCAAATCCTCACTGCATTAGATAATCCAGTGACCGTGAGTCTGCTTCTAGTTCGGATTAGACATTAAATAAAAACAGTTTTTCTTGAACTGAAACGGGAAACTGTAAACTACAAGTTAATCACATTATGTATAATAATGATAACCCTGCACTTTTCATATCAACATATAATTTTCAAAGGGAACATTAACCGTTCGCACAAATCCTTCCCGTCTCCTCTTGGAATAGAAACGGGGGCGGTCACTGAGGGAGATCTGTGTTGTCTCAATTAGAGGAGGAGGCGTTTTTCTCACTGGGCTCTGCTCCAGGCCCAGCTGTGTACCTTCCACCGTGGGCTGAGCCGCTCCCTGCATACTGAAAACATTACTGGCCACAGGTCAGAGTGTCACTCTGCGGGACTTACCCTGCTTCCTTTATATACACACACACACACACACACACAAACACACACCTTTTATTTTGAGATCTCAGATAACCAGAACCAGATTTTTTCGGACAGCAGGACGGATTAATAGTTAGCCGTAAAACACTCACATCGTCGTACCTGATTGGACTGGTGCGTACATATTTTCTTGAAGTGTGTTTTTACACACAAGTATGCAACACTTAACACACTATCCACAGTTTCCATCATCATTATCATTATCAGCCACTTCCCCCACTCCCTGTTATCATTAGGCATGATGATGATTGCATGGTTGAGAGCCCCCCCCACACACACACACTCCCACCCCCACGGAGCTCCATTCTTGTGGTTCACCTTGAGCTAAGGAGTATC